>OX376698.1:32344313-32610178 GCA_947389925.1 Coelopa pilipes | reverse complement strand
GCATGTAGCGCTTATATGGATTCGATTCGCAATCATCCGTCATCCAGCGAGCACTGAGTGTGAAGTGTGTGACGTTGAGTGACACCGAATGGAAGGAGGATGAATCGAAGCCGAGAGCATAATCGCCACTCACATTATTGCGATGTTATTTCAAGTGGAGAAGAGAAGAAGAATATTTTCAACTCTGCTTTGCATACTTTCGGGATGCAAAATATCGCCCACTCTTACATACTTTTGGTGCTTTCACGCAAAACACGGGTCGCGAATCCACTATCATAAATACGACAATTTCAAATATTATTCTCCTCGACGACGTGGAGCACGGCAGCGACTGAAGGGACTGCAATCGGACGTAAATTATTTTATGCGCAACCCTAAAAGTGTGCTATGAGAAAGGGTCACGTTCGCAGCTAGTGGAAAATATTATTAAATTTTGCAAACAACTCAGGAAGCTTCAGAAATTCAGAAACTCGTGAGATCTCATAACATCATAAAGTGTCGAAAGATGACGACTGAGATGACGATCGTGACGAGGGTGGAGATGAGCCGAAGCCAGAAATTGAGGTAGAGGTGGGGAAGGTGAAGTGTGTAAAGATGCAGATGAAGATGGTGAGGAGGGGTCCAAAGATTGGGAAGAGCTTGGGAGTAAGCCAGGGCTTGGAAGTAAGGTAGAGTCAGTCTGAAATGAATGTAGGGAGGCGACTGGGAAGAATACGTTCAGAGAGAAGAGGCGAGCGAAGACGAGAGAATGGGGTAAGGATGAGAAACTCTAAGGGGCGAGGCGTGTAGAAGCCGAGAGAAACGGCGCGTGAGAAAATGGCGGCAATTCAAGCACCCTGCGCCGCTCACGAACGACTCAGGGCACGTACGAGCACCTAACGAAGAGAGCGAAGACGGTGAATGTGTGTGCAATCGAAAGGATATATGTGTGTGTGTGTGTGTTTGTTTGGGAGAAGGGGGAAATTTAGCTAAACGATCTCATAAATGATGGATACTAAAAAATAATAAAAGCGCAAATACAAAGGGGACCTCGGTGAGGGTGAAGGAACAAGTAAAAGGACCAGAGAATGTCGGGTGAGCAACAAAAGCAAACCGTCCTCCGATGGGAGGGCAAGAGCAGGGAAAGGATGCAGAGCGAAGGCTAAAGGAAAGTCGTAAAATGAGAAACCTTGCCACAGGCACTGTAAGTAAAAGCCACGAGGGCCTTGGGAAGTGAGTGCACTGAGGACCCGTTGTCCTTGTGCGATAGACGAGAGAGATTCGCACTTGAAGAGCGCAAGCGACGCACTCAAAGACAAGGGATTCTCCCATGAAAAACAGTCCATTCTTACTCCGTCTCCCTCTCCACCTCTGTCACTGTCTCTATCTCTCCCTCTCCCTCGCTCTCTCTTTCGTATGTGTCACATTCATTTTCCTTCGCCTCGCCCACGCAAATTTCTCTTGACCCCGCATGCCATGGAGCAGCACTCGGTCCTGTGGGAGCAACAAGAGTGCATTTTCCAACTTTTGCACACAACACGACCGCTTGCATGTGCATGGGATGTGTCGGAGTGTGAGAGTGTGCGTGGCAAACACATGTTAACATTATTTGCTTGCGGAATAACAAGCCAAATGCAGCTACGAACATCTCTCGACTTCACTCGACACGACGGCAAAAATTTCTAATGACGCCACCGAAGGACGACCAGGACAGACAACGTCGACAACGGCGGGCGCAGATGATGGCGAGAGTGATGTTGACAAACGCGGCGGCTGCGAGTCGCTGGGGAGCCGTGACGGACGGTCGGTTGGTCGTTCTCCTGTCCGTCTGGGAACAGGATCCTCCACGACCGTAGCTAGTGCAACAGAGTGATTTATGAAGTGCAATGGGGAGAAGAGAGAATCAGTGACGAAGAGAGAGCTCGGGACAAATGTTGAAATAAAAAGTTTTGCCAGTGTCTTGAAAGAAAAGAAAAATCTGAAAAGAAAAATTATTTCATACTTCGAGACGTCGGGGATATTTCAGTAATCAAAAATAATATGGAGCACGCATATGCGATTCCATAGATTATATTTTCATTAGAGTGAAAGCCCCAGATGTAACTTATGGATTTAATGAATTCCATTCACCATGCGAGCGGCGGGTTCATGCGGGGGATCCGAAACGTATACAGAAAAACCTCTCCGTAATATCTTCGGAAGACCAGATGAATCCTATTGGATACTTGATTAACATTTATTCCTGCATGCAGGAGATCCGAAGGAAATTGTATTTATTTCTTTGACTACCTCGAGATGGATTTAGTTGTCGGATGGTGGTCGATTTTTGACCTCAGATTGAAGACGGAGAGGAGAGGGCGAGCATTTTCATTAGAGAAAATCTATTGGTTATTTTCATCATAAAGCTCAAAAAAATCTCATATCTGTCCATAGACAGACAACCAGAGGAGGAGTAAAAACAACAACCACAACATGGAGAATGATTTCCAACATTCGATGTATCTTCGGGGCTTCGTTCGAGGCCGAGAGAAAATAACATAAACTTGGCAGCTGCCAGGATGGAGAAATATTATTTAACCATAGGGAAATCTCCCTCATCTCCTCCAACCTCCTTCCAACTCGCTCTCCAGAAGAAGGGAATGAAACAATTTGGGTCCGAGTATGCCACGACCTGCGTCTAATTTTTAATGTACGGCTCAACTCGGTGTTTATCGAAATTTGCATACAGCGAGGATGGCAAGAGAGGACTGTGAGATAGAGAGAGAGGGAGAGACTTCGCCCAAGAATAACAAAGAACAAGAGGACAGAAATAACGGTAACAACGTTGGGGTGGCGAAGGAGCAGAAAGTGGCGGACCTAATTCAAGGCGTCAATGTTTGCGACAAACAAACAATCCGAAAGAAGCCAGAACACAGAGAAGGGGAGAAGGTACCAAGAGAGAGAGAGAGAGAGAGAGATAGAGGTAGGAAGTAGCAGGTGGCTAGAGCAGGTTGGGGCTACTTGGGCGAAACAGACAAACGTTCCTGGGATCAGAAGTGCGGGAGGACGAGGGCGAGCCGATCCCGGCAAGTTGCTTTAAAGGAAGCGGATGAGGAAACGTGTTCAAGGCTTCGTTGAGCAGCTTCAGATATTGCCAGACACAGGCTCTCGTGAACATACGAACATACACGCACCACACCTGTATATTTCGTGGAAAGAAGGTGGATGCGAGAACAAAGCAGGGAATTGGAATAAGGCGGCGCCGAAAGGAGAGGAAGAAAGGTACAAATCTGGCGAATAAATAATTGAATTCCATTTGTGTGGAACGTGTCGGAGCCGAAGAGTATGTGTGAGAGGTATTGGTGAGACAAGGCGAGCAGTCAGGTGGAGGTGTGTGTGTGAAAAGTGAATTTTATAGCAAGAGCTGACAAAGTAGGGAAAGGAAAAATCAAAAGAGGAAGCGAAGGAAAGCCGTAGAGGAGGAGAATGGGAATAACTTTAGAAAGTCATTTTTCCACCTCGACACAAAACGAAATTAATTGCATGGGCAAAGGTTGTATGGTTGTTGTTATCGGGTGTTGAGGAGGTCATGCTGAAGATGTTGCCTTTGGGGAAAAGGTGTGGTTGTAGTTAACAAAAACAAGTTGTTTTGGAAGGTGAAATTCGGTTTTACATCTTTTTAAAATATTG
This sequence comes from Coelopa pilipes, assembly GCA_947389925.1. Classification (NCBI taxonomy): domain Eukaryota; kingdom Metazoa; phylum Arthropoda; class Insecta; order Diptera; family Coelopidae; genus Coelopa; species Coelopa pilipes. The sequence continues at coordinate 32,606,530 of OX376698.1, read as the reverse complement.
TTGTTGCCTTGTCGACAATATTCCCAGGTTGTTTTTGTGATAAGGGTTTTCAAAGCCTTACAGAGAGGAAAATAGGGCAAGCATGGAGAAGGTTAGACCTAAAGCATACTTCTAGGAAGTGAACAAGTGCAAAGCGAAAGTTTTCTTTACACTTCAAGATATTTTCTAGGAAGAACTTCTGATTCTTTTACCCGGGACTTATATTTAAAAATGATGTTTTGATTGTAGATAAGTAGTTGGAAAACAACTCCCTCACATGCCGGCTCAAATTGACTCGGAAGTTGCTCTAAGTTGCATACTTTGAGGCGACATTAATAATTCCAAGTGCCAGAGGACGCTACTCGTTATAATATTTGCAATGTATGCGATCGTAAATAACTGTGTCCTGTGTGTTATTGCATATTTTCAGACACCTTGAACCGACCTCCCTAGCTCAAATGCACACATAAATAAGGCAAACCTTCTCCATCGGAACGCGACCTCCCCCCTTCGTCGCTCCTCTTCGGTCTCACTCGTACCCTGTCTCTGCAGGGCATGACTCAGAGGCCGCCAAAAGGACGGAGGGAGAGAGAGAGTCATGAGCGCGGACGGACAAATGAAAGGACCACGAGGAAGGCGACGTTTTGCCGTCCTTTTTGCATAGCGTATGGCAGGACACACACGATAGCAGTAAAGGAGAGAGAGAGAGAGACAGAGAGAGAGTGAGAGTGAGTGGTGTGGAGCACCAGTAGTAGGAAGAAGATCGGAGGGAAATCAAGCGAAGCTGCGCCCAATTGTGAGCAATGAAAAATAAATAAAGAGCGAAACGGGAACAAACGAATGCATGAATGACACCGCCGTCGGGAGCAAGCGAGCTACAAAATGAGGGAGTCGGAGTCAGAGAATGAGGGACAAAAAAGAGAGGAGAAGAACAAAAGGAAAGAGGGCGACTGGAAATTTGATGCTGGAAGCTGGCAAGGAAGCATAGGAACGCTCATACAAAATTCAAAATAAATGCTTCACACGAATTGCAGCAACAAGGACTACAACAATGGTAAATGAACCTCATGACTATGAAGAGGACAACCCAACAACACAGCGACAATACCAAGATGAAGAAGAAGAACAAAAACAAGAAGCCCGACAAAGGCAACAAGAGGAACGTGAACAAGCACAGGAAGCGCCGGGATAATCAACGCATTTCCGTTCAATTTTTGCAAGCTTCCAGTTGTTTGATGCCGACAGCGTGTTGACGACGGTCCCGCTGTACTTGGAACGGTTGCTGTTGTTATCGACGTTGTTCTTGTTGCGGTGTGACAAAGTTAAATTGAATTTCCCGCACTGTTGAGCGCTCGACCGCCACCGCATCAACAGACATGTCCTTGGCAAGGACATGAGCGTTGCATTCGTCATGAGCAATTAAAGGACGGATGCTCTCAGTGTTGTTCAATCGAAGCCGACGCAACAAGGGGAAGGAGTGGCAATGGCAGTAGAGGAGAAGGAGAGAGTGAGATGTGAAGCGATGAAGGCCGGCTTGAAACTGCCAGACCAACCACAAAACGTGTTCGAGACCAGATTCTCTATTTACTAGCTCTGTGGTGGCTGAAGATAAACAAACAAGCACTTTAATCAGAAATCCTTCACGAGGGCGAGGGCGAATTTAAATGGTATAAAACACCCAAAATATGATAATTAAGCAGCGAGTGGGGACTCTGTGAGCTCCTAAAAATACGCAAATATGATTGCCAATCATCTACAGGCACTTCACATGCCCCAAACAATAAAGTTTGATAAATAAACACAAACAGTATGGAATTAATCTGAATTACCTTCTAGGAGTTTCTACGCCCTAAAGTATGCAGCTACTGGAAACTCTTCGTCAGTCAAAAAATGCACCAGTAAATGGAAGAACCACAACCACAAACACCTTTTGATTGCACAATAAGAACTGTTCTATACACAACAGTTTTCTACTTATTTGTTTTTATTTCAGTTATTCTCTGTCTTCTGCTTCACTTGGAGTCTCTGGAAGATTCACCAACTCCGAACGACCGAACTGCTCGCTGCTCGCATTCGAACTGACACGAAAACACGCTGGAGCTCGTGTTTTTGTTGTTTGTCCACCCGTGAGCTTCGGTGGTGGAAGGACGAAGGACGAGGCAGAGCGAATTCGAGGGACGCGCAGGGAAGGCCTAGATATATGTGTTAATAGCTATGGTTGTTGTTATTGTTGTTGTTGCTATTGCGAAACTGGTCCAGCGGCACAAGGTGTGGAGCGCATCACAGGAGGGCTAAGGAGAGCGAAAGAGAGAGCTACTTCGGCTAAGAGCAGCTGCGCAGGTCGGCGTCGTCCATCGCGCCGAAGGCCTCGGCAGCCGGGACGCCTCCCGGAATGGGCGAATGAAGCCTCCGACAGCCCGTGACGGAAAGTGTCAACAAATTCTGGAGGAGAACCAGAGCAAGAGAGAGAGAGAGGGAGAGAGAGTCGGAGGGAGGGATACAATCAGAGAGAGTAAAAGGGACGAGGCTAGTTGTGGAGAGAAAAGCTTCAGGAAAGCCTTCTAAGCTTTTCGGAATTTCCCGAGAGGCTGCCAGACTTTAGAGAAATCGCGTTCACAATAGAAATTCACAGTGGAATTTAATGGCAGCTCGCCAAGTTCGCTTGGCGGCCTCCGACAGCTCCCCGGCGATGTCCTTTGCTGAACCAGCTGCAGCGCGACCTGCCCCACCGAGGACGGTCCATTGTTTGCACTCCGTCTCGTCTCGCCTCCACGTGCTCGGTGTGAGCGGGGTTGGCGAGGGAACGGCAGGCTTTGGCGGAGGTGGACTATGCATAATTGAATGTGTGCCAATTACCTAGGACAGCGAGTCGAGGGAGGATCAATTCTTGGTCAGCGGCGGGCCCCGGTGCAGTCGAACCTCTGGGGGAAACGGCCTTGTTTCAGCGAGAGATTAATAAGGAGCACACTTTCATGTGGTTTTACCCCATGCAGAAGCTGTCGCCAAAAATTAACTCAAATCCTTGCTGTCGCTGTCGACGTCATCGTCAAACATATTTCGACATATTCGCAAACATTGACATTCGGCAATAATAATAACAGCGACCGCAATCACAACAACCACGATACCAACAAACGCAAGAACAACAACAATACAGCAATAGTCAGGACGCTTCATGGCCACTTGCGTCACATGCAACTCCTCATCGAGCCCCGGCGCCGAAGATCCTCGAGCTGAAGCTTCTAGAGCATCGCCTTCGGGAGAGAAACAGAAAAGAGAGAGCCAAAGCCCAGAGAATTCGAGGCGCGGCCGTGGAGCTCCTCGAAAGAGAAGCGACATGCGCAGAGTCTGGGAGAAGAGAAGAATTTCTGGTAGCCAACGATATGAAAGCAAATCAAGGACCAAACCGGACAGCCCGGACAGCTTTTAACGAAGGATTCGCCCAGCTTTTCGGGTAAACCTACAGTGATTTTCATATTCGCAGGAGCTTCAACAAAGTTCTATCGATGAATGAGATGTGAAAGCACAAGACCAACTTGTTTGGCTTGTGCTATAATTTCTGAAAGTTTTCGAGGGTTTCGAATACAATGACGAAAGTAATACATGCGAAATGGACAATTGCGAAAGCTTTCGACACTACACGATGAGTGAATTCGGGGACCAAGTGGCGAAAAGCTTTCAGTGGTGGAGAAATTCGTTGACTCTTCCTGGGAAAACTCGAAAAATATCCACGCGATGGCGCGGAAGCGATTCTTGGCTTTCTCGCCAATGCTTGACATCATCCACGAAAGCCTACTTTCTTCCGAACTTGCAGTTATCTTCAAATTTGCAAAACATTCTTCTTGAATTAGGTTTTATTTCTAATTTGAGAAGATCTCAACACCTAAGTTTTTGTTTATAAAATACTAAATGACTATTGAAAATCTTCCATAAAAAGGGAAGGCAAGATAAAAGATAAGTGGAGGGAAAAGTAATTCTCTTGGCAAGAAAACATAAAGGACTCCCAATAATAAATCATAAACGTTTTAAAATAATTAACAAGATGAAAGGAACCAAGAAAGCGAACGCTTCCTTCCGTCTGTCAGTCCGTCCGCCCTCCGCCCGTCTGTTCACTTCTTTCATGCCTCCACCGCTGTATTATTTTTCCCTTTATTTTTTCTTCTTCGTCCCCTGAGACGTCCCCTACGACCCACTCTGCGGCAGGTCCACCGGTGAGTGACGTTTCCTCGAAGCCTTTCGCTGGCCTCCAACTTCCGGAGGTTTCGCAAACTTTTCTTATTATTTTTGTAATATTTCTCTCCAATTTACAACAAATTATTTCCGCTCGAGCGAACGTCTAAAGCAATTAACTGCGAGTGGGCGCCAACAACACCAACCACGCCCCATTAGGCCCGTCCGAGGCGTCCCGCTCGCGGCGTGGGGGACGGTGAAAAATGACGGCAAAAAATTATGCAGAGACAGGCGGAAGGAAGCGAGGAGGATGAAAAACGCAGCGCGAACGCAGGCGAAATGGAACGAACGAATGAAAGAACCAGCTAAAAGTGACGGCGAAGGAAGTGGCGGAACAAGAAGAGGAGGCAGGACGAGAAGTCATTAAACGAAAAAAGGAAGAAAGTTCCCTCAAGAGAAACCGAGACAGGCAGTCAGCGGAAGGTGGGCGGGAAGTTGAGAAGACAAATTGTTGGTGTCCGTCATCGGCGCGGACGAGCTTCTATTAGTTTCGTTTAACTTTTTCATAATTCTGGCCGAAAGGATGCGAACGAGGGATCCCTACTAGAGCTGGGCCGACCTCGTAGTGCGTAATAATTGAAAGAAGGGGGCCGTCAGTGGGGAGGCGAAGGTAGGTGATTAATCATCTCGTTCCATAGGCGAACGCAAAGTTCTCAGCAAAACAGAGCTGATAAACTGCATACTTTCAGGTGTGAGAATGATACAAGAAATCTGTTTTGGGCGTCAAGAAAAAATGCACTTCATACTTTTACGCTTCACAACAAAAAATTAAGACAAAAACCAATGAAAAACTACATTTATTCCACAAAAAAGGATTTTCTTGTCTTCAGGATAGCGAACCAAAGACTCCATCTCATATTCTAAATACTCAAGAGAAGAACATCAACCACAACTGTCGACTATTTAAAACAGAAAGATGAACACGCAGCTCCCCGACATCGCTTTGTTGGCTGTCCTTTCCCGCAGCTACGCAAATATGTGATCTGACAGGACTAATAAAGCGCGAGCTACTGGTGATTTATCCTCCAACATCTCGCCACCCACCCGCTCGTCCTCCCTTGCCTCCTGGCCCTCTCCGCTTCGTCGCCTCTTTTCTTTTTCCTTCTGTTTCCCCGTCTCTCAACTTTGTTCCTTTCCATTTTTAGAGGTTTCATGACAACAACGTCAGCCCAACCCAACCCAGCGACGACAGGGCGAGAGCGAGAACAACTAAAAGATGAAACAGAAGACACCACATGGTCGAGGGGCACAGCGCGAAGCGCGAGGGAAAAGCGAAAAAATGATGGCGGAAAAAATTTGTTGGAATTCGTAATTAGAAGCGACGAGGTTGGAGCCAAGCTCACAAACAAAGGCGAAGCCATAAAAAGCAAGAGCGAAAAAGTTTGCGGAAAAAATCCCAAGGAAGACTAGGAAGAACAACAAGAAGAAGCAGAAGAAGTTGTTGACAACAGCGCGAGCAGACAGAGGATGGGGGAGGGAGCCAGAGGAGGTGGCAAAGGCCAGTGGGCGGAAGCACTCAAAGCGGAAGCGACAATAATTTGTAATGTGACAAATTGTTCCAGGGACATCGCCACCAGAGAGAGAGAGAGAGAGAGGGTGGGGAGAGGGAGAGGTGGGGGTGCGAGGGACAGAAGGTTGCGTGGTGCGCTGTCCGCACTTTTGCATAATTAAGAAAGCGCTGCATATTTTAAGGCGAACAATAAACATGACACCCGACCAAGGGAGGGTGGGCGATTAGTCGTGAGCGCAGGAAATTAGGTTCGGAGTAGAGAAAAGGAAAACGGATGACGGACAGTAAAGAAGCCTCAGAGTGGGCTTCAGTGAAACCAACAACTAAATGACCGAACATAACAATGAACTGTGCATACTTTGAGGAGTATTAAAAATTAAACCTCCTCTTCGAAACGATCCAATGTCACACGATTAAAATTAATTCGTGCGCAATTAAACTCAATTGCCTCCTTTGCGGCGCCGGCAAACAAAAAACAATCAATCGATCAATCAATCACTGATATGTCAGTGGAGTGCGATTGATTCGAGACGACATCTCGAGGCATGGGTTGGGCGGTCCCTCCGGAATCCCATGACTAATGGATCAGATCGACAGCCGACGAAATGTTCTCATCTCACTGTTGAATTTTTTTCTACATTTTTTTATTACATTTCGGTTAAAGTGTCCGTCGCTGCCGGCCACGCCTTCACGACCCCTTCCTTGCTCCCACCCCTCCACCGTCGGACGATTTATGTCCGCTCGAATTCCCTGGACAATCGGCAAATCGCCGGGACCATCTTTTCACCTTCGTCTCGAGCACAGCGGCTGAAAAATGTTCGCCCTGCCGCCACGGTTTCTCTGTGTGTCCGACCGGTCGACCGCGTGCACGACTGCATGAGTCTGTGTGTTTAGCGCACGAGTGTGTGTTTTGGGCAGGAAATGCTACGATCAGCCGGCCAGGGTCTCGCCGGCATAAATCACTTTTAATTGCTCATGAAAAAACAGACGCGCGCAAGACTTACAGAAGCCCAGCACATGCTCCACCACAGACACTGAGGGAGGAGGAGTGCGTGGGGATCTGGCGTGGCGAGGTACGGACAGACGGAAGTGACGGACGCTGCAAAATAAGTGATTTCGTGGACCATTGATTGGAGCACATACCTGCAAAGAGACAAAAAAAGAAATAAAAATAGAATGAGTGAAAAAATGAAAAAATTATGAAATAAGTGAATATTTTCAATTATAAACTAAGCACAAATGGCAATGTTTCACTATGAAAATCATAAGAGACACACGTGTAGAACTTTTTAATTGCATGGTTGAGAAGGAGATTCAGAAATTTACAAAATATGTCGGAACAATGGCCAGAAGTTTTCTCCAAATCCAACTCTTCATATCTTCATTGAGAAATATGTAAAGTCATTGTTTTTGTTGTACTTGTTCATGTTATGGAAAAGTTTCACCGTCGAGTTTCACCAACAACTCGATGGATGTCCTGCTGCAACAAAGCACACCCAAAGATGTTAACTATAAATTTCGAAATTAAGTTGAGGGAAGAAGAAGTTTGTAACATACAGTAAGAGGCTGAGACAGAGCCGATGGACATAGGAAGGTAGACAGCGGGTGGAGGGGATGGAGTTGAATCAAATGAAATGCTATGATTGATACTTGACTTGCTAATGAACTCCAAGTTAGAGGGAGTTGATTTGTGATGTTTCGAGTTTCGAATCTGAAGTTAAGTGAATTTTCAGAGCCAGTTCAAGTGGGATTCGCAGCTGTAGCTCGGATGTGAGTTTGAAGCAGTTTTCGAAGATAAGTTTTGAACTTACTTTCGACATGAGTTTCAAGAACCAACGTCGACTCAAGTCAGCCAACCGTGATGTGAACGAGCACGAAAAATCGAAATGAATTTGAGTTTCATACGAAGTTTTTAATTACTCGTTTTATTGACAACAACAAACCAAAATAAAATAAAAGGAAGGAAGAGGAGAAAGACCTGTGCAGTACAGTGAATGAGAATTGAAAAACTCTATTATCGTTATATTAATATATTATGTGAACAACAAACAGTTGGCAAGGTTGTCGTAATTAAATGAAACCCTATAATATCAAAAACAACAGCAATGATAACCAATGTAGCAAAATCAAAGGAATTCAATAATCGAAGCAAAAACGGCAACAAGTAAAACAATGAAAATATACAAAACAATGAAAAGCGAACTAACAAAAAAGCACTGCGAAATATTGTTGAAACGCGGCAACAACGGTTGACATAGTGGCAACAACACCGCTAGTATTAGAGGGTGGCGGCAAATGGGTTGGTTGACGATTGTAGGCACGCAATGTGCCTTTAATTGCAGTCTGTTTTTAGGCGCAATTATGCATCATAATTACCACGTTTCCCCATCGATAGCTGCGACAGCAAAAATAACAAGTTAATATCGAAATAATATAAACGCCATAGAGGAGGGAGGGCGGAGGTTGCGAGGTTGACAACGGTTAAGCTTTATTTAATTAGAACTGAACCGAGAACCGAAGAGTTATTTGAGACCAGATTAAAGGTCACCGGGCGTATGAAGCCGATGTGAATTTGTATGGATTCGTCCACTAATTTTGAAATTCTGCATCGAGGCCATGGAAAATGCAGCTCGAGTCAAATTCTAATTTCATTTCATTCCATCTCTCTCTCTCTCTCGCATATTTCCACCAGCAAGCACTCCGAGTTTGTTTCATACCTTCGAAACCCGCTCCTCCCGTCGCTGCCATTGCAATCGCTTATAAATCTTCATCTGCGCCTGGAGAGCCATAAATTCCGGTAGAAATTATGAAAATCTTTTCGTTTCCTTCCGTCGGAGCATTTGTTGGGGAGAAGAAGGTGAAACGAAAGTAATTTCCGAAAATATTTCAACGGCGAGGCCACGGCCAGTGTTGCCAATTGCACTCGCGAACGCCCAATAATGAGGAGTGTAAATCATGGCCCAAGGCTATTTACCCACACACAGACAGACCATGATCACCGAAAGGAGGACACAAGGATCGGCGAGAGGCAATCAAACATTTTGCCGAAATGAAGATTTAAGGCGGACAGAGGGGCCTTCGATGGAGGCGATGGAGATCCGTAGCAGAGGACGTTGTGTGGGAAGGGGTGGAGGCGGGTGTGCATGGGTTGCTGGGGCTGTTGGGGGGACGATGCAGGAACCGGCTGCCTCGCAGCGCTCGCAAATCGATGGCTTCACTCGCTGTTCATTAAAAGTTTATAAATCACGCGGCCGGTAAGTCTCGGGCGACCCTTGGCGAGTGGCGAGTGGCGAGCGGCGTTGAGGCGGAACCGAGGGGGCGGGACAGGAGCACGACAACAGGCAGCCGATGAGAAGGAGGTGGAGCAGGAGGAGGAGTGAGAACGTTATTCACGCCGTCTTCAGACGGTTCGGCAGCATCCAAGCGTTAATGTCTTCCACAAAAACAGAGGGAAAGTGAGCGGAGAGTGAGAGAGTGAAAGAAGAGAGATGGAGATAAACTGAGAAGAAAGTGAGGGAGAAAAAGGAGTGGAGCTGCCGGGAGGAGACGGCAGGAAGGACGCTCGAAAAAGGTGACGGAGGTTCAGTGGATAAACTTTTGAGTTTCACCTTTAATCTGGGCTTTTGTCATCAATATTGATTTATTTTCGTGACAAATTTCTTGCAACTTTTCGCCTTCCTGCGTCCGCCCTCTCGGGACGTCCTTGGAGTCCTCATAGGAGCGAGAGCGGGACAAGGGTGCCACAGGGGTTTCGTTTGGAGTTTGTTACATCAGTTGGGTCCGTGAGTTATGGGCATGACTTGCTTGCATGACGACGCCGCTGCACGAAAGTTTCCATGCGGTGTTCCTATTGCTCTGACTTCGCTCATTGATTTTTCACTCCTCGTTTCGTCTCCACTCGACTCTCCTCTCTCTTCTCGTCGATTTTGCAAAAATCGTATCGACCTGGCCACCTCCGGGTGTCGCTTGCTGTGCCTGTCGACGAACGGCCGGGATGTGCCTCGAGAACTTAATTGATGAGACAGCGCCGGGAGCGGGCGGAAGCAGCTGAAGTGGATGGCGTAATGAGTGCGAAGGCGAGCAGCAGGACGAGAAAGTGAATGTTTCTGCAGGGACCTCTGAGGACGGAAGGAAGTGAAATATTGTTTCGGAAACAATGAGAAAACGTAGCAAAGACGGCGAAGTGGAGTAGGGTCGACAACCGGCAGCAACCCGTTGCCGCACTGCGGACATCCGATAAATTGTCGCCGAACGCACGGCCCGACGCCGGGCGACGCCATTATCGGCGGCAAATGGCAGTTTAGTACTGAATTTCTACTACTATTTGTCGAGCATTTGTCATCTTAATGCATTTCTCCCTCTCTCACTCGTTCTCCCTTCTTCTTGTGGCCCTCTTTGGAGGGAGAGGGAGAAATGACAACCCAGCGGCAACGGGACAAAAACAGGATAATCATCATTTTATTTATTTTATTTTTTGGCATATTTGGCTCACGCTTCCTCGGACTCTCTCGCTCGGTCGACTTCTTTTTTCTTTGCATTGTCTGTCTCTCTGGTTTCTCTGTCTCGTTCGGAGGGCTGCATTTGGACAGCACACATGATGCAGTTGTCACAGGACGAGGCCGCGTCGAAGGATATGAGGCGAATGGGGTTCGAGCGCCTGACAAGTCATTTGTCATCCCCACAAGAGCACGACGACAGACAGGCAGGAGCTGAGTGAACGAGAGAGAGACAGACAGCGAGATGGAGAAAGAAAGAGGTGGAACGAATGGAATCAGATGTCCAAATCTGCAATGAAGCGAATTATTTGACATTTTGTGGCTATTCTCGGGCTTGACGAACAAAGAGCAGTAAAAGAGCAAATATGTCCGATTTTCCAAAGAACCTCCAGCAGTCGGTCGAAGCTGTCGGAGAGAGAGAGAGGGGACATGCGTTGTTTTTTCGACTACCTGTGTCGTTGCCAGTGATTCGAGTGGACGGGAAAGTGATGAGTAGAAGAGAATGGGAGAGGGAGAGAGAGAGGGGAACTATAACACGAGCACATGGGGAAAATTTAGTACGGCAAATTAAGTGTTGCTTTCGTTCAGAAACAACGAAACAAGGGAAGAAGTCAAAGGCACAATTAATTTCAGAGAAGAAGACCAGAGGAAAAGCAGAGATTGACCTATAATTACAATAGAGGTCACAATAGAGAGATGAGAAGAGAACAGATTACAGATTATTTGAAATTTGAAAACTTGGCAATATTTATAATAATTGTTATTCTAGTTACTCATCGAATTGCATTTAATAACAATAATTTGCAATGCAATCCTCAGGTGTTTCCTGCATGGAATTTTCTAGTTTTATTTTTCATTTCATTATCTTATCAAACCAATTTTCAGTCTGAATTGCGGCACTCGCAATTCAATTGATGACTTCCGCAGATCTTCTCCCAAATACGTCTTCGAAGTTTTCCCGTCCAGGACTCTCGAATGGACGAAATTCAATTGCAAAGCAATTAAATCCGAGAAGACGAGTGTCTTCGTGCTCGGAAGGATGTGCCTTTCCTACAGGAAGCGCAGCGAATCGAAGCGAAAACGAAAATTCGTGTCCTTTGCATCAAAGGCAGAGCCTGCGCGAGTCCACGGACGACCAACGGCAGGGTCCTGTCGTCGTGAAGGCGCCCACGAGACGAGGTGTCCTTCCACCGCCGCCGGCAGACGGACGGACCGACCGACAGCCAGGCAGGCAGACGGACAGATGGACGAGCATTGGAGTGAAGGAGCAGTGGCATAGAGGAAGAGACGTTTCGACATCAACATCAAATTAATGAAAAACGCTCCCAGATGAGAGCGACAACAACAACAGCAACAACCTAAACCCGTGCTAAATACGCGCCAGGCAGGCGTCTTCGGGAACGGCGCTGTCTTCCAGGACACAAGGACGAAACTGGAGACTAAAGAAAGTGAGTGAGAGAGAGACGGAGGAAACGAGAGGACTCGATATGAAGTCATTCGCGCAACGATGTGTTCGTGCGAATGGGTGTCGCGCCGACAGGAGGTTCGTTCGCTTCACTCACACGTCCTGCCAGCCACACACACAGGCCAGCCCCTGCACTCACACACACACACGTGCACATATAGACTCGTGTGCTGCGCTCTCAAGGCGCACGCATAAAAATTCATGGCGCTCGTCATCATCATTTCGTCGTTGGTCACTCGCTCGCTCTCTGGCCTCTCATCTCTCTCTCTCTCTCTCTCTCTCTCAATCGCTCTCCCTCTATTGCTCGCTCTCTCACTTCTCCGCTCTCTTGGCCCCCGCTGTCGCGATCGCTCGTAAAATAAACTTTTATATCCTGAAGCCTGGGGTGCACGAGGACAAGAGTGGGAAAGAACGAAGCAAGCAGGAGTCCATTTAAGTGAGAAAAATAGAATTTCTCGCATTTTATTTGTTTTCACGATCGCCTCTTGGCTCTTCGCCGTCGCCTTTGCTTCGCTCTTCACTCTCTGCGTCTCTGCGATGGTCATCGTCTGTGCTGCTGTGTGTTGATGCCCTCGTTAGCGCGTCGTCCTCACGCACACAACTAATCCGGCTGCGGTTGTTCGGACGCTGTAGTAGTCTTGATTGTATCCCCTGCTTCCCCCATCCGCGGCACGTCATTCGAAGTTAAAGAGGTGAGACGAGCAAGTCGAAGGAGGAGGTGAGGAAAGCAGAAGGGCAGGAAGTGAAGTTTTGCGAATCGCATCGGATTCATTTTCGAAGTGGATTCCGCCGGTCATCATTTGAGGTGAACGACCGATCTCCAGATACCACGTGAACTTCACTCGTATGCTTCCCAATAACTACGGCGCCGTCTCGGGTTCTCCACCCATCCCGTTCTTCTCCTCGAGCCCGTCTCCGTCTGGTCGAAACAAAATCCCTTCCGACATTCATTAAAATGTCGAAAACCACACAAAAACCTCCATAAAAAGTACGTCTCGCTCCGATTTCGACCTGGCATTCGCTCGCTCGCCATCCCCTTCTATCGTCTCCAACTCACACTCACCCCGAAGAAGGACCCTGCCACAATGGGCAGAGGGGGGAGAGGTTGGGATGGTGGGAGTAGGAGGAAGGTGGATGGCGACGGTCGACGGTCCTTTGGAGACAAAAGTTTTCATTATCATTTTCAAACTCAGACTTTTGGGTTGCGAGACGAAAGTTCAAAACTCTCTGTGGCGACGGCCGTGCATCCACCCACACACATACACACACAACTCACACCTACGTAGCATGCATATTATGTGACTATGTGTGAATTTGCGCATTCAAAGAGTACTTTGCAACAACAACTAAAACAAGCGGCAAAACGAGGGCAACGACAACGACGAGACTGGCAGGAGCTTAAAAAGTTTTTTGTACACGCAATAAACAGGACCTTTCGGGTCACAGGAGCTGCCAGGCTGGAGGCAGTGAGAGAGAGAGAGAGAGAGAGAGAGAGAGAGAGAGCGTGACAAAAACTCGACTCACGGGGAGGCAGAGGGAGAGGGAGAGAAAAAGTTTGTGGTTTCCACTTGACACACTCACAAACACCGTAAGAGACCTGAGTTTCGGACTGGACTGGACTGTGTAAGCGCGAGAGCGAAGACAGTGGAACAGAGGGAGAGAAAGAGAGAGACAGGAGTGTGAGTGTGTGAGTGTAATCTTGCAGAGCGCAATTAAGAACTTAGTTCGAAATGACTTTTCCGGATCTGATTCAAATTTCCATGGACTTCTTTTGACGCCCGATCCTTCTCGGCGATTCAATTTCTCGCAACGAGGCTTTCGGTGTTCGGTGTCACCTCCTTGGCTGTTCCCCTCAGTCCACCTGCTCCTCACTGCCACCTCGGACCCCCTCGTGCGCGAGTTCATCCAAGCGTACGATGCATATTAAATTCATTCCCGCAGACATCGATGCAGCAGTTCATTAACTAATATTGTGCGGAAGCCGCCTAATAACCCGGCCCACTGAATGACGCCCCCGTCCCAGGTCGCACCCCTCGACGGCGGCTTCTCATGCTGCTCATACGTCACCATAACTCATTCAATCAATTCCCAAGATTAATGCGCTGTGGCTGAGGCCCTTCATCCAGCAGCCCACCTCCACCTCCCTCCACCTGTTGTGGGCCCGCACTCGAGGGAGTCAACCTCTGCATCTCAGCCCAGCCCCGACCCTCGGAGCCGCCCCTCGCGATCCCACAGCTAGACTCAACCGAACCGGATCGAACTGAACCGAATCAAGTCGCGTCGGGTCGCGTTGCGTCGAATCAAACCGAATCGAGCAACACGTTGAGGATTTAATTAACAGATGCCAGCTCACTAATTAATCAGCCGCCATCCCTCGGCGCCGTGTCCATGATTCGGTGAACAAAACGTTGAACCCTCTGGCGCGCCACGCCTCCTCCGTCCCGCCCCAAACGCAGTTAGGCCTTTAATAAATGTGCGTGAACGTGCGTCGAGATCTCGTTTGGCGGGACGTTTTTTCCACGAGCATCGGAATTGAAGGCAGCAGCAGCAGCGGCAACCAACAGAGCTTGACACGTGATTTCCCCAACATAATGGGGGCGAATACGTTTAAACGCCAACCTGGGCGTGGCAACAGCGTTCATTAAGGCAGCGACAGAGACCACGCAGGCGGGACGTGTTCGTCCTTTGAAACGATTCCGCGAGAAATCGACGACTGAAACTCATTTTGATCGACGATGCTTCCCGACACCCACCGTCCGTCCGGAGCTCCTGCTGTTTGTCCACAGACCGCCGCAAAGGGTTAACCTAACCACCCTTTGCACGCGGGACGAGGGGCGGAGCGGACGAGCGCCACGAATAAATTGCGAATTTTAGTCGCCGTGGCAAGTTAATGAAGTCTCGCTCTATCTTGCGCTAGTGAGCACGGCATGATGTTGTTGTTGTGGCCACCGCTGCTGTTGCTTTTCATGGGTGTGTGTGTGCGTTGTTGCTGTTCTGGCAGCTGGTTCATGCGTATTTATTGTTGTTGGTCCGTGGGGATTTGTTGCTGTCGGCGGTCCACGGGTGCCTGTGGTTGCCACAGTTTATTAGAGCCGTGTCGAGAAGATTCGCTTCCAAGCTGAAATTATGCGCAAGTAAAGTTCAATCCAAAAAGACGAGCAGCCACATCCACGCGCACACACACGCACGCACGCACGCACGACCACACACACACACACTCACCCTCTTAAATAATTAAATGTGGCGCCAGAAACCACGAATTTCAAATCGCAACCGCAATCTTCGCGTAGTTTATGTGTTTGTGTGCGTGTGTCCTCCGTCCTCTGTGGAGTTGGGGTTTCGTCGCAGGCGAGTTTGAAAATTCTAAACAAGTTCTGCGGTCACCGATAACGAAGTGGCGAAGAAGAGGGGAAAAAAGTCCGTGTTCATTGGATTAAGGAATGATTGGAAAGGAACTTCGCAGGAACTCACAGTCAAGGACGCGGATAACGAGTGAATTCATTGGAAATTGTGCATTGAATTCCCGGGGATATTTTTTCGAAAGAAACCACTGACATCTGAGGAAATGCCTTTGAAGTGTTTTCCCCGAAGCCCTCGACGTTTTCGTTGACGTATGACGGCGACCGACCACAACTCCGGTGGGGTCCAGTCTGTGACACAATGTGGTAAACAAATTGTCTCACTATCTGTCTATCTATCTATCTATCTATCTGCTTCCACCAGTCACTTCAATCGCACTCCGAGGCGCTCCGCACTTTGGGACCAAGTGCTAAGCGGCCATAATGTACGGGCGAAAGTGTCAGGAATTAATGGCAAGGACATTTATATCTCGCATACAAAGCGACGGGATTGCGAGGATTTTCGGGGACCGAACGGGATCTTAATCCGCCATAAATACACGCACACCAACACACACAGACGCGGCCCAAAGCCCCAGGAATTCCAAGCGTGTGTCGGCGGTGGTCGGCGACGTCGGTCGGGTGTGTGCGCGCGAGTGTGTTTATTTATGACGTTCGAGGTGAAGGCGACGCATATTTTTCGGTCATAATTTCACCTGACGCTGTCCCGGCGATGTCCTGCGGAGCGTCCGATGAACCCGGCCCGCCGTGGACGCCCCCCGCAGCCTGGTTCTGGGCCCAACATGTTTATCGCATTTAGGCTCGACATGGCTACATCAAGGACGCCGGGGACAACGAGGATCAACAGCCTCCGAACGAGCCCTCAGGGCGGAGGCGACCCCACCCGCTCCTCCTGCCCCACGACGGCGACGGCGGCATAAAAACGCATAGAAAGGATTTCCGCCCGAAGATCCGGGAGCAGCGCACGAGAGGACCGTGCAGCGGTGAGAAGGCGTAACGAGCCGAAATGGAGGCTGGAACAATGTCAGCTTCCGGCACGGATGAAAAATGGACAATTCCGAAGGACCTCGCACGACCCTGGGCAGGGAGCATGAGGGGGAATTTTCACCCTATCTGGACTGGCCTGCTCTGCCCTGGTCGGATGGTCGACAAGTAATTTATATCAAATTAAACAATGTGAAATCAGTAGTAAAGCCAACCAGCGAAACGACAAAAACCCTGGAAAGAACTTTCGAAAATTAAAAGATAAAGAGAAGAGAAAATGGCAGTAGCAGTAGAACGGAAAAGGAGGAAAACGAAGTTTATCTGCCAGAGCCTCCCGCACCTGGGAAAAGTTGGGTGCGGGGGTCCGGGAACGAATTAGCATGAAGCCAAAATGGACCGAGCGACAGAGGAAGATTCCGGGAACAACAATTACAATTACTATTACAACGATAGCAACAACGACAACAGCAACAACAAGAAGAAGAAGAACCACAGCTTAATAAGCAGCTTAAACTCGAGGAGAAAAACTTGAAACTCATCCGAGTGGCGACAACCGCGGCACGGGGGGGTCCAGAGGAAAGTTTTTAATTGCGGAGCCCAAAACACAGCCAAACGACAGAACGAGCGAAAAGAAGACGGGAGCGAAAGCGCGAAGAGAGGAGAATGGGAGAGAACTGAGGGTGCGACAGACAGAGGGAGTGAGCAGGGAGCAGGCAAGAACAAGTGAGTGTAGGATAAGAAGTAAATCAAGCTGGGATTTGAAAACTTTTCCATCGACTCCTCGTCCGCCGGCCCCGCCCACGGGGCGTCCTGGCCGCCGGGCGCCCTCATCCGGCATTTTAGCGAAAATTAATAATTAATTTTCCTCCAAATGCGAAGAAGGACGACGGACGACGACGACGGGCCAGCGAACCGCCGGAAGAGTAACTACTTATCCAGCCGTCTCGCTCCGACTCGCCTCCGCATACAGTCGGTTGATTAAAAAGAGAAAAACTTGCTGAAACTGTTCGCCCCAGACAGGAAGGCGCCGATGGTTCGAGGACAAGATGGGAAGATGCGAAGTGAAAGGGGCAGAATCGATGGGAGAAGTTACAGGGATAAGCGGAAACTTGTCGAAGAGAGTGCGTGTGTGAGAGAGAGAGAGAAAAAGAGATCCAGAGGAAGGGAGGAGGAGAGGAGATATCGGATTTTGAAATTCGAAGAAAGTTGTTTGTAAAAGTCAATAGGATTAAAGACAACAACTACAACAACTCATTATCTATCAGCAATGAGCAGTGTTAAGAACAAGAATACACAAGCGCCAACAACAACTACAACTACATTCAACAACACCGACACCAGCGTCGTTGTTAACAACAACAACAACAACAACAACCACACTAACAGCCAAAGCCAACAACAAGCAAACCATTAAAAACGTCAACTTTACACGAGGATTTATCATCGTCATCCCTTTGTTCTTCCGCACTCTCTATCTCGCTCCCGTGCTCTATCCTTCCCTCTCTCTCTCACTCTCTATATCCCTCTCTTTTGCTCACTCGCTTTCTGATTCGCATGGCTGATGTGGTTGTTGGGAAGGATATATTTGTTGTCGTTGTTGTTGTAGTTAATGAAGTGGTTGTTATTGTTGTTTGAGTGTGGCTGTTGTTATTTATTATAATTGAGTTTTGTTGTCGCTCGTCTTTGTCTCTCGTGTTTGTTGTTCGTGTTATTGTTAAGGTTATTCCGGTTCCGGTTGTTGTTGTTGTTATTATTATGGCACAACAACAATGACACTGCACCTCATTAGCGCCGAGAGCAAACGAAAGGAAGCGAAAGAAGCGCCAAAACTCGAGCTTTGTTTTGTCAGAGCGAATGGGCGAATGTGTGTGTGTGAATCTATGGAAATGGCTTCCGCTTCCGCCCTACATTTAATTTAATTTAATTTTACGAATGACATTTCGAGAACACCGCCTTGTCGCTCCTCTCTCTCCCGCTGTCCCACTTCCCCTCATAGTCTGTCGCTTTTAGCTGCTGCTACATCCTCTTATTCATCTCCCGCTGGCTCCTTTAAGTTTAATATTTTATTTAAAACCACCACGCCAACAACAAGAATGCCACGTGCACTCCTTTCAATCCTTAACTCAAGTATCCTTGTTGTTGGGGATTACTATTTTTGTTGTTGTTGTTGGTCTGTTGCTGCCGCAGCCGCTGCTCCTAACAATTCGAAAGCAAAGTGAGTTCCCAGAGCAAATGAGCAGAGTCAGCCCGAGTCAGATGGCTGAGGGGATGATTCACAAGGAGACAGAAGTGAAATTCCCCTCATTGGGAACCCCTGCGAGGGAGAGAAAGGGAGCTTTCTTCAGTAACGACAGCTAAAACGCAGTCTGTTCAGGTTGAAACAGTCCATTACTCTATAAAGATCTGATGCTATTTTTAGTGCCATATTATTTTTTCTCTAATTCCTATTCTCTTGGATCCGTGTGATTTTCGGTAAAGTCTTGTTTTTTATTTCCCTGCCTAAGGCTTAGAAACATTTGCGAAACTCGATTCCCAAATAAACACAAACACAATAAAAAATAAAAGAAAACCAGGAATTTATGGCGGGCCCTGAGAATTTCGCTTCAAATTCCTTCGACATCCACGAAAACTTCGTCCAACTTCCAAAGACACAAATATGTCCGAAGCGAAGGAGGGGGAGAGAAGAGCGAAAATGGAGAAAGAGATATAGCAGAGAAAACCCCTAAGGCATCTTCCCGTCCCATCCACTTTCGAATTCGAAGTAGAAATTGTGTTTAAATTCGAATTCGAAGCACACGAGGCGCGGTTGGACAGGGTGGAAGGAGATGAACTTAGACGCCATTTAAAGTTCTTCAACCTGCAAAGTTTGCCACAATCACTGACAGACAGACTCACACACACACACACACACACACCAGGACAATCCTTCGCATAAACAGCTGAAGTTGGTGGGAAGTGGGGAAATATGGGGGTGAAAGAGAACGGACCAAATTTGGAAAATTCTAATTGGGATCGAATTTAAACCCTGCCGACAGGAGAAATTTATGATATTTTATTAAAAGTTTCCAGCAAGGGAGGGAGACAGAAAGATAGATAGACAGCCCGATGTATGTGTGTATATGTTTGTGGCACACTTTCCAAACTCCGAAGAGAAACTAAGGCAAGTCGGAAGACTATGGGGTGACAATCGATGTTTTCGCCATCGATGACGGTGGCAAAAGTTTTGATTTCTTCATGATCACGCTGGCGCTGGGGTTTGTGGTTGTACGTGTATAAATTAACGAAAATTCCCTCTACGCAGTTTCGGAGCAACAGGTCGTATGAGTGACTTTTCGAAGGTCGAGTCAATTTTGCATGTCGCTCACACGACGTGTTTCTGAGCTTGATGTGCGTTGTCTTCTCATTGACTCATCGGTTCTCGTATCGATTGAGTAAACACCAATAAACACTGACTTGCCGGCTCGAATTAGTGACGTTGGCAACCAGGAAATCTGGATTTATCTCTAACACACGCGCCCACAGCTCATTGCACGCTGTCTGCTGTTGTCAGTCACCATGAATAAATTATGCGCCCGGTCTAAAAATATGTGCTGCCTCTGTCCCATTCCCTATCTTCCTCTATTTCAGGATTTTTTCTGTGTTTGACAGTGCTTTGTTTTCCTCTTTTGGCTATTTTTTTCAGCGGAATTTATATGTTCTATTTTCGGGTTTTCGCGTTCTGATGCATTTGTGTAAAATTGCATTTCTGGAAAATAATATTTCTTTTTAGGAAACATTTTGTTTGGTGAAAGGATTTTTTGTTCAATGAAAAATTTTTTGTTCTGTGCAGGACTTTTTACTCTGCGAAATATTTGCTTTTAGCAATTATTTTTTCGCCCAAAGTTCCGCCCCTGAAAAGTTGTCACACTTGCCAACACGAACTTATAACACCAGCAGTGAAGCAGTTGCCACCAACCGCGGGCAACAGTTGTCGTGTTTTTGCCAACAGCAAGGTTGACAAAGTGGTCGGGGTGTTTTTAAAAATTCATGAAAATCTGTTTTACTCGCCATACGCTGTTGATGAGCTCAGCTTTAAATAATTCAGAGTTTTATTTTTGTCGGCAATTAAACTATTCAAATAGCATGGCATAGTTTTAGGCGAGCGGAAATGAAGAGAACCCAAAAGGAATGCCAGCAGCAGATTTAATGATGCGGTCCATGATTCATTGACGCCGTCTGGTAACGAAACTCATCAGTGGCCACACCGCAGAGCAGTGGACCCAATTGACTGATGGATTTGAGGTCGTCCAGGGGTCCGTGTGGCCAGGGGCAAAGGGTTGGGGGAGGCGAAACTGGAAGCAATAGAAATATTACCATTATCGTGTTTTTATTTAAATTCTGCAGTGATTTATTGGTGGATAGACTGATGAATCGACTGATGAATTCCAGGGAATTTTTGTTTGCGTTTTACTTCCGCCGACGAACCATTTTAATCTGAGGAATTTCGTGAGCAGGCGCCTGAAAGCATGCAGCAGCAATGTCGCCGACATTGACGGGATGTTTGACGCCCCCTCCTCCTGCACACCCTCGCCCATCACCACTCGCCACTCGCCGCGGTTGCCGTGACTGCAGCCGCATTTGCAATAAAATTCTGCGCCACGGCGTTTTGTCAGCTCCAATTTCATTTGGCCCGATATTAAATTGCATTGCACCGCATTCATCCCTGCCCTCCCTCCGACTCTTTCCCGCCTCCATTCCTTCCGCTCGCACTGCCTACGTCACCTCCCGACCGCGCACACTGGTGCGAAGCTGGCTCACAATAGAATTCACGAACATCCCAAGGATGCGCATATTTATTTCAATCCCTAGCACTCCACACATGTGCCCCCGGTCCTCGGCAGAAGGGGCGAGGAAAGTGAGAAGGGGCAGGGCGCAGAAGGCAGGAGTGGAGAAAGGACGAACCTCCGCCGTTCCAGCTGAATTTTGCGCTCTGCACACGAAACCATTGCCGAGAAAATGTGAAAATTTAAACGGAACGATGTGAAAGGCAAGAAGGGATCACGCCAAGGGAAGTGGAGAAGGGTGGAAAGATGACGGCCGATAGGAGGACAGAGGCTTAGCGAGGGAGAGGAGGAGAGGAAGCGGCGGCCGGTGTCCAAGGTGTCGGTGGATTTTAAAATGTGGAGTGAGAAATAAAAGGAAAAAATAGCCACAAGTATGCGGAGGATCAGAACCTGGTGGGAGGGAAGCGAAGTGATTTCGTCGCGATCTCCCTCGCGCCTCTCTACTCCACCTTCTTGTAATGGAAATAGCAATATCGCAATTTTCTCCCACTCCTACTCCCACGCCGCCATAATATCAAGCATCGTCTCCTTTGCATCTTCGCCTTTTCGACTACTTCGGCTCTCCTTCCATGCTTCCCAGCGTCTTCTGGTCCACCTCCCTGCTCCACACCTCGCCCTACCTCAGTGCGAAATTGTAAATAAATAAAAATTCACACCAATTCACAAGGGGAGTTCAGAAGCAAAGAGGGGCAGAGGAGGAGGAACAGAAGCAATAACCCGGATAGCGAATCGTGTTTGCGGCGTCAGTTGAACGCAGAGCAGGACGACGAATGGCAGGACGAAGGACATGACGGTGGAAAGAGAAGAACGAAGAAGGAAAGAACGGGCGGAGCGCAGGGAGATGTCAAGGACGAACGCGTTGCGTTTCCAAGTCGAGAGCGGATTGAGAATTAAATTCACTTGTATTTCGAAATGGGAGAAACGTCGATGTTTAAAGATTTCGGGTCAAAGGCCTCGAGATGGAGCTGAAAATTCGAAAAATCGACTCGAGGTTATTCATCAGCCTCTCGTACGGCCGCCGCCGCCGTTGTCGTAACCGTAATTTTTTATCACTGTCCACTCGAAGGTATTCCACATACGTTCATTTTAATTTTTAATTAATTACAAAGTCGCCCTGCTCTCGAATGCGACGCCTAAAAGTATGTCGGGCAGATCCAGAAAATTCCCCGATTAATTGGCGACATCCTCATGGCCTTGGGCTTTAATTTTCCATGCGACATCGCGACTGGAGGGCTTAAATCGGAGGGTTTTAATGGGCGATATTAATGGTGATCGCGAGGTGAGAGGATGGCGGTTGATACAAATCGAATTGAAATAAATGTAAGCTGCGGTCGCAGCTTCTCGGCCGCTGATGAAGAAGAGCGCCAGCAGGAGCCGCAGCCGAAGCAATCCATGGGAAACACTGTATCGTTGTAGTTGCAGTTGTTGTTGTGGTTGCGAGCGTACACCGAGCGATTTATTAAAGTCACACGCATCCACGCTCATACATAAACAGGAGATAATTGTGTAATCAACGGCGACGGCGGCAACTGCAACAATAAAAACAACGGGTAGCGCCAATACCAACAACAACAAACGCAGCAAACACCAACATAAATAACAACAATAAACAACAGCGCAGAGGAAGACGAAGAAGCGCAATTTATATGCGAAATTAATTTTTATTTAATGAGAGAGCGAGTGAGCGGACGATTCGGCGAAAGTAAAGCCTGAGGCAGCAGCGGGACAGGACAGGGCGAGAGAAAGGGAGGAGGCCAACTACATCACTGAGGGAGTGAGGGAGAGTGGCAGAGGGGGCGAGTGAGGTTCGGGTGACAACCGCTCGTCCACAACCGCCCGCAACCCTTTCCAGGCTCGCCCTCACGCCTTCTCACCCGGACGGCACGACGAGCCGAGCTGCAGACTTTGAGGCGGCCGCCGCTCTCATGTGTTGCCATGTGCGAGGGGTTGCGATGAGGAAGGGGGGGTAAATGGGGGATGAGGAACGAGGCAGACGGCAGGACACGCCTTTCTGGTGTTCCTGTCGGGCGAAAGTTAAATAAGAATTTCATTTCGCATTCCGCAGCCTCAATAATTTCGCAGGATCCGCCGCCGCCTCGCCCGAGCGCCCCAGTTCATCAGAAGTTGGGGCCGACAATGGATGGATGGCCGCGTGTTGCTTCCCGTGGATGATATTGCTGTGTTCTTGGTTGTTGTTGATTGTTGTTTCTTGTGCTATGTTTATTTTGTTCTTGTTGTAACGCCTTGTTGCCAGTTAATGAGGCGAGAGCGTTTCGTCCTTTGAGGTCGGCTTCCGTATCTCTTCCGGTATGGTGTTGTTGTTGTCCTTGTTGTTGCTGCTGCAGTTGCTGCCAACGTGGACGACGATAATGACGATGACGGCGACGAGGCTGGCCATGTGTTTGTTGTTTTCGCTGTTGTTGCTACCTCTTTAATCCCTGATATGGGTTGACAGCGTCCGTGTGTGTGTTTGTATGTGTGCGTTTAATTAATTTGTCGCGAGTCGGCCTTGCAGATCCACGGACGGACGAATGGACGGGTGGACGAACGGGCGTAAATGAAGCTCGAAAGCAAGCAAGCCAGGCGACGTCCATTTGGAAGTTCGGGAGGAGGTGGAGGAGGCTGCAGCACAAGGGATTCAAAGAAATTCTTAAAGTGTGAAAACGGATGGGAAATTCTTGCAAATGGTGAAGAAATAGTAGGGAGAAAAAATCTGCGAGAAAAAATAATCCCCATGCCTTTCCCTATGCACAACTGTCAGAGCCGAAACGGAAGTAAGAAAAAAACAACACAACGTAAGCTGCTGATCGGCCATGTTGCTTCATCGTCGGACGAGAGATACAGATTTTGTATTGTTGTTGTTGTTGTTTTTGTTGCTCTTGTTGTTGTTGTTGTCGCAGCATTCTTGCCCAGACTGAACGATTGTTTTGTAGTTATTTGTGCGAAGTTATCGCATGTCCACGGATGCTTCGCTGTGTGCGAACTGACCAAAGCAACAACAGCAACAACAACAACTGTCCACCGACCATAGAAAGGAAGAGAAATAGTATATATATAAGAGACAGAGAGAGAGGGAGAGAGAGAGAGAGAGAGAGATGCAAACAACGACGGGCTGTGCGGACGATGGACTCATTTGTTGTCGCATGCCACACAATAACAACAATAAAAAACCCGACACCAACAACAAAACACTCCAAAAACACATCGCCAGCGGCAAAATGGCGGCGGTGGCGACACCAACAAACATGGCGTCGACTGTGTAGTTTGTCGTTCCCTCTAATGTTGTTGTTGTTGTTGCATGTGCGTCGAAGCACTTGTGTTTGTTGTTGTTCCATGTATGTATGTGTGTATGCAGTAGCACTTAAATTTGAATTGTTGTTGTTATTCTCTTCCAGTGGTACTTTATTTTGTTGTTGTTGTTGTCAATATTGTGGTATTTGTTGAAATTTAAATTTTTCAACCATTTGCGCTCGAAGCCTGATCCTCCCTTCACTCATCCCCTCGCTCCCACTTAACCGCAGATTCTCCCTTTCGCTCTCTCGCACTCTCTCTTACGGTATCTCTCTTTCTTCCCCCTCCCGGTTTATATCTCCCATCTCTCTTTTTCTCCCCATCTTCCCATCCAACTCTAGGCCTTCCTTTCATCTCGTATTCCTCTGGTAGCAAAGGTTGTTGGTGTTGTTATTTCGTTGGCAGGATGACGAGAGGATTCGCTGGCGAGAATTCGCATATGCGAGGAAAAATTGCCGACCCCTAAAGCTGCAACAACAACCACAACAGCAGCAACAGCAAGAGCAACGACATACAGAATACACAACAACAATAACAATAAAAGCTAAAGAACCCGCGAGGAGGAGGCCACGGAGTGGGCAGAGACTCGAAAATAGATCCGATCCAAGGAGCCTAACACACAGCGAGGATGACAAACGGGCGAGGAGAAGGGGGAGACCGGGAGATAAAACAGATGAGAGGGAGTGAGTGAGCGAACGATAGAGCGAGAGAAACAGCCAGAGAGGGCGAGGCGTAGGCCGAATGGGACCGCGAAGCAAATCCGTTGATCCCTTGCGCTTTAGTTGCGGTTCATCTGCTGCTCCTGCCGCCGCTGCGGTCGATTCTGTTGCTGCTGGAAGTGCTGAAGCCGACGCTGCTGCTGCCTAGCGAGGAGTAGCAACGGCTGTTTTTTGGTTGATGTCGACTACCGAAAATTCACCGCCGCGCCTGCGAGTGGGTGACATTGTTGTTGTTGTGGTCGTTGCAGTCGCCCTCCTTTTTACGGTTGTTGCTGTCGTGTTTTGGTTTGTTGCTCTCGCTGCTATCGTTCCCAGTTTTGTTGCTTTCGTCATGTGAAGGAGATTGTTCTTGTTTTTTTTTTTTTTTTTGTTGTGCTTGCATCGATGAAGCGCGGAAAAAGCTTCGGATTCGAATCCAACGCGCAAGAGCTCGGATTTTCAAGCCATAAACGATTATTAATTGTCTTCACGCGACTCTTCGCTGAATCTGCCCATGTCTCTCTCTCTCTCTGTCTCTCTCTCAGTCCTGTATCCCTCTCGCACACAAATGGATCACATTTCCATTTGCTTCTACATAGTGAGTCAGTTCTTCTATTTCCTTCTTTTCGCAACTGATCTCCAACTCTGCTCCATCGATTAATTCTCATCCAAGTTGTCTCGTATCTCCTTAGCGAAACTTTTCCTGATTCTTTTCCTCTTCCCCATCGTATTTTTCTGCGTTCTTTCCATCTCCTCTTCGTTCACGTTGCAGCAAGCCACGAAGAGAGCAATAGTGTGAAAATTGCTTCGACATCTCGCTGTCACGTGACTCCCGCACACTCACGCAATCACTCAAGCGCTGCTGCCACAGACGGGCGGCGAGAGAGGGGAATGGACAGATGAATCAGACCCACAGATAGACAGACAGGCAGACAGACAGATACAAAGACAGCGCCAGCCGAGACCGAAATTTAACGAAAAATGAAAACACGAACCCAAGGAACAGGAAGGGCGCAACAACGAATTGAGGGGGAGTTACAGCAGGAACTGAGGGACTGAGAGTGAGAGTGGGCGAGAGGAAGGAAGAAGAAGGGAGGTTGCGAAAACAGGACGCACAAAGGAAGTGGAAGAAGGAACGCAGTTCGTCACGGAGTCGCAGCTCGCGGTGAAGCGACGTGTGACGAGAGCGCGATACTTGGCTTCGATGTTGTCGTTTCTCTTATTCAAGTTGCTATTGTTTTTTGTTGCTGTTCTTGTTGTCATTGTTGTTGTTGTAAGAAACATTAGTGGATCACAAAAGCAAACCCAACAAACTCTCGACGCAAGAGCAGCCGAAGAGGCGAATGACGAAGAGAAAACGACGGAAACCAACGACAGCTGATGGAAAGACACGAATATCAAAAGGAGCAGTTGGTACGGCAACAACAACAACAAATCTAGCACATCAAAAAATATATATCAAAAGCGAGAACAACAACAACAGTAACAGCAGCAGCAGCAGCCGACCCGGCAATGAGCGAACGTGACGCAGTGCAATAATGCCTTACAAAATGGCGAATGTGCGCGAATCAAACACAAACAAGGCGAGTGAGGGAGAGAGAATGAAGCGAAATGCGCGCCATTTTGACGGAAACGCTGTGCGGTGGAATCGTACGCCATCTTGCGGTTCATCGCGCAGCAGACGAAGGCAGGAGGCGAAGGGCGAGAAGAGCGAAGGGAAGGACGGGGTGAAGGTTGAAGCAGCCGGAAGGCAACGGGAGGAAGCTGGAAGTGCAGATGCGGAGAGGTCGACGGAACAAAGAACGCGCGGGCTGGCAAGAAGACGAGGGGATGAAGAGAGAGACAGAGAGGGCGATAGGTTGACGATAAGGAGAGAGACCACGGGGGGTTTTTGAAATATTAAGAAAATGTGGAGCAAATGTGTTGCCGAAAATCTGCATCTCATTCGAAATGAAGCAATAGTCGGATGAATGGATGAAAGGAATAACGGACGGAGGGCCGGACGAACAATGGATGGATGGTTGGATCGTGGGCGTCTCCGAAATAAAGGAATAGGAGAATGAAAGAATCGGCAACTGGATAGACGGATGGATGGATGGATGGATGGCCGGCTGGGTGGGTGGTGAATGGTTTGAACGTGTCGATGCAGAAGGAGAAGGACAAGGGCGAGGGCGAGGACGAGGGGACGTGTGTGGAACCATGTGCGGTGAGGAAGGAATATAAATTTTGTATGCTTCGCATTACGGGATTCGACAGAGAGGATCAAACCAGTGGAAAAGGGGGATGAATGGAAAAGGGGTGGCCAACTACTGGCAGGAGGAGCAATAAACTGATAAGGAGAAAAAGAGGGCCGAAAAGAGAGCGAAAAATAGATTTTCCGAGTTTGAATGAATTGTGTGAATGACTGGGGGCGAGATAGAGACAGCCAGAGGGAGAGTGAGAGAGGGAATGGATTTTAGCATCCGCATTCAGACTCCCGCATGTCCGAAGAGTTGAAGCAGAATTCCTTTCGCGTCAACAATGGAAGGTTCCGCCTTAGCGGATTTTCATTTAAAATTTCAACCAGCATTTCTTTTCGTAGTTAAGCTTGCAATTAACCCTCAGAAGGACAGTTTTATAAATATACTGATCAACACAGTCCTTCTGGCTCATCTTTAAATATTCAATTTCAAAATTTCTCTGATACACAGTTTTATGTAAAGAATATTTTTTCTTATAATTACAATATTTTTTAAAATATTTTCAAATTTTAGGAATCTTCTTATGTGATTATTTCTATGTAAAAGGTAATATTTTTAATATTCGCTAAATGCGAAAGCCATTCGTCAACAGACCAGGATCGTCCATGAAAGGGCGCGTGGGGCGGAGGGCATGACGAGGGTGGCCTGTTGTGGGGCCACCGCTGCACACAAGGACCTGTTGGGAATTAAATCGACTGGCAAAACGTGTGGCTTTTTCACCGCGGGGAGCTTTCAACAGGCGCCGCGAGTAAAAAAATCAGCTTCCATGTTTTCATTTTATTTCGCTTAACTCTATTTTATTTCCTCTTTATTTCACTTTTTTATTACATTTTTTATTTTATTAAATATTTGTGTTTTATTTTTTTCCTTAAATTACTTAAATTTTAGACTTACACTACAGACTCAAGGGTTGACAGGGAGGACGACGCTTACCTGAAACGAGAGAGAGAGAACATGAGCATTATGTTAAGTCTCTTTATGCACAGGCACAGGTAGTGAGAGGGGGATAGAGAGGGTTCGACTCCCCTTGGCAATCAAAACGAAATCTCGCCAGTGAATAATTTCGCAATTAGCATGGGGTACGCTCGGGGAATGAATTTCCGGAGCCCCCAGCCGCCTTTAACCCGAGTCTGGCTGCAATTAATTATGTAACCTGTTGCAGAAAAACGCAGTCAGACGAACGACCAACCCGCCTCCACTCCCCCTTCCCCACGCCTTCTCTGCATTTTGCCGTTTCAAATGCTCGCCAGAGACTGAGAACGACTGGGAAAGAGAGAGAGAGCGACCGACCGACTTCGAGCAACGTGCGAAAGGGAGCAGCTGATACAGACGGAAAGTGGAAAAGATGGAGGTCGGAAAGGGTCCCTCAGTTGGCAACCGGTCCCCTGTGCCAGATGCCCCAGCGTCCGTCCGAAGTTCGAGCTCCATGGCTGAAAATGAGGAAACTCCCGGAAACCTCAACTAGTTGCAGGGTTGGAGGTGCCGGGAGATAGAGATAGGATGCTGGGGAAATCACCGAAAATGTAGAGACCAAAGTGTCGACTCCCAAAGCATGGACATTTCCAGGGTGGGGAGAAGGGAAGAGGACCCTTTGTACCTCGCCCTGAAGTTGTTGTCATTCGCAAAACATGTTCGTTGCTGTGCGAACGGGAGAAGAATGTTGAGCAGGACCGGACTGGGGACGGATGGCCCGACCACTATCCAATTACTCGCTTCCTTAGGCGAAGGATGGCAGAAGGATGAGAGATGCGAAAGGCAGGAGAGAGAGAGAGAGACATTTGACATTCTCCTGCACGTCCCGCGATTCCACTTTGCGTTCGCTCTAATTTTGCTTTCTTCAATTCCGATTTCTTTCATTTACGTCAAACTGTTTCATAATAATTTTCCCTTCATCATCAAATGGATGTGTTTTATTCTAATAATACATTTTTCTTTCTTTCAAAACTTAATTTGATGCAAATATGCATATTTTATTTTCAGATTTATTGTATATTTCTCAATCAGAGAAAAGAAAGCCCATGAAGAGAGGTGAGTGAAGAGTTCGATCGCTGCAAAATAGCTTCCATGGCGTTTTTGCGACCCAAGGAAACTCCGGCAGTAGCCTCCGAAATTATGTCGACATCGAGTGGCTCGGGTGGCCGAGGAGTTGGTGGGCTGGAGGCAGCGTGACGACAAAGGGCCGGGCGGTCGGTCGGCCTTCGTTTGGCGTGGTTGTCACAACATGCGACCCGGTCATCCGGCTGCGACAAGAAGACAACACTCGAACATGGACACATGCAGAACATCAGCGCGGCAGTGAGTGAGGGCGAGGGCGAGGCCGAGTGCGGACGAGAGAAGGATGGGCAAACAAACAAACGACGACTCTGGCCAAAAGCTTCGCGTCCTCTCCCGCTCCTGCTGCCGCTGCTTTCATACTTGGGTTCCGCGAGTCGGCGAAACGAACGAAATTCGGCGAAATTTGCGGTCGAATGCATTTCCGGCGAATTTGCAACCAACAAAAAACTAGCAACAACTTCGCCTACCACTATGCCAACACAACAGTGGTACAACCACAACAACAACAAGTTAGCAACCAAAGGAGTCTGTTGGCGGCTAAAAAAGATGGCGTCGGCAAGCAATTTCGCAGATGACGCCACAATTGCCGGAGGGAGCGCGAGAGCCAGAGCCGGCAACGAGGAGGGCGAGCTGTTCGACGGAAGGATGTGCGAAAGGAAAAAACTGTAAGCTGCAGCCCCGGGGAGGCGAAGACGCAACATCGCCCCCTGAGAGATAGAAATCGCGCGAGACAGAGAGAGAGGCAGAAAGAGAGAGAGAGAGAGAGAGTGAGTGACAGAGAGGGATCTTAAAAAGTTTTGCAACCCGCTAATCAAGGGCTTTAATCACTACTCGAGAACCCAGATTAAATCCTTCACAGCTCCCCGATTAAAATAAACGATAAATCTATGGTTTGGTTATGTGATAAAATAACTTTTGAAATTCGGCAAAATTATTCAAATTAGAGAACGATTTTCGCAACCCGCTCTTGAACAGTTGCCTTCGGCATGCTTTCTGCTGCCTCTTCCTCTTCCCCTCACCCATGGACATGGCATTCCTTTCCTCTCGCCCAACGTCCGGAATGCAGTTGCAGCAACTGAATTTGCTGCAACATTTAATTCTGATTGCAATGTAAATAATGTTTGTGTTATTAGCATTGCTTTTGTCCCTGCACGAGCGAGTGTGAGAGAGATACAGACAGAGTGAGGAGATGGAATATGATTTCATTGTGGCCAGCAACGTGCAATCGCTTGGCATGTGCTCCAAGGAGAACCTAAACGTAGTAGGCATGGAACGTAGTGGGAGGAATGCAGTGCAATAATTATTGACATTTGGTAATTTCACATTTAATCACAAACTAAACACTGCCAATGGTTACAGTAAGCACCACAACAGCAACAACAATAGCAAACGCATCCTCACCAATAACAAATTGATTATTGCGTAGAATTTGAATCTCTGAGAGGAAGAGACGGGGCAAACAAACAAAGACAGACAGCGACAGACCGAGAGGGAGCCAGGAACGGGGAGTGAGAGGGGCAGTGGTTGTGGCTAAAAGAGTGATGATAATGACAACCGATGACAGCGAGGGCACGGCCACAAAAGCAACAACAATTAAAATGCAATCAAATCGAAAGTGTTCGACGGCGCTGCCCACAGAACCCCGATTGGAGAATCATGACGAAGAGTGCAGGACGGAAACGAAGGAGACGAAACGACCGGAGCGAAAAACTACGATTGTGAAGAAAGGGGCGGATTGTGTGTTATTAAGGAACAATTTGGAGTAATTAGATATTTCGACAGGTATACAAGGGAGATAGAGGAAAAGGGCGAGGACGACAGAGGGATAAATATAGAGCTATACAGATAGATAGATAGGTAGAGAGAGAGAGCGACAGAGAATGGTGGGCGTTTGTTCCGTTCGGCATTTCCCTCCTCCCTTTTTGGTTCGTCAACCACATGCAATACACCAATGCAGCGAACAAGACAATTACTCTCAGTGCAAATGCACACAATTAGACAAGAACAACAATGTGATTGGCCATTGACCATTACGACGCGGATGATTTTGGCCCTCTAGTTTGGCCTCTCGACTGCCTCGCCCCCTAGCAAGATCACGCCCACCGCCGCCGACTGTCGACCGAAACTCATTTTGCGACGAATTACAATTTAAGCTCATATTTTGGCCACAAGTGCAGCCCGAGAGAACAGTTAACGAAAGAGGGAGACAGAGGGAGAGAGAGATTGAATGAATGTGAAAGTGAGAGGGAGACGGGGTGAGGAACATCTGCATTGGATCGATTTAATTATGTACCAAAGGGGGACTAATGGACGAGGACGAGTCGGGGCGACTGCCGGAGCGGTCGACGTCACCAAACCGCAAAGAGACAGAGAGCGAACCGCATTGGGAGTGGTGGAAGCGAGGGGGCACCGAGAGAAATTCACAGGAAGCGGAAAATCCTTGCGTGCCAGGCGAACGACTGCAGCTGCAGCTGCTGGTGGCGGTGGTCGATGCTCGGACTCGCCTTGCACTGAGTCCACATTCCGAGTCCTTTGAGGGCTAATTTTAAGTTAATTTCGTATTTGATCGGCAGGCGGACGACGATTGTCGTTGATGGAATGAGTGCAGAGGAGAATGCCAGTTGGAGTGAATTCGAAAATAATCAGCAACCAGACAGGGACACCGAACGCAACGAGAGGTGTGGAAACCGATCGACAGAGGGACGGAGAGGCAGGGAATTGTGAAGAATCAAAGGACGAGACCGAGAGAGATGGGCTCGCAGAGGGCTTCCGTGTGGGTGCGAGAACGCAGTCATACGACTGGCATCGTCCTCACAATCACTGTCAGCAGCATCTCCTGGTGCTCGGAACCCACTCTCGAAGAACTACATGCCCGACGGAAGGATGGATGGCCAATGATTGGTACTCGGGGACCTCGACCACCACCCTGCAATGGGTGAAAGGGGATAGAATGGTAGAAACAGACAGAGGGAGAGGATAAAGTGAACATGATTAACAGGAATTTAATTAACTGGATCAGAAAGGGGAATAGATTTGCCAGCCCGTCGACCAGAAGATGCCCTGGGAAGGCAGGTTACAACAAGTGTCGAAAGAGAACGAGGTTCAAAATAAGGAGATTGAAGACAAGGGACTCGCGTTAGTGGAGCACAATGCAAAAAGCAGCAGCAACAGAAAAGCTGGCAACAGGACCCTTTCTGAACAGCTCCTGCCAACATTGCAGTACTGCCCACGTTCATGATGCCGGAAACACCCTCGAAAATAAAGCACCATCAACATGATCTGCACCCCAGTCGATGGAGCTCGAAAATAGGGCATTATCACAAGTTATTGCTGCACATTTGCCTCCGACGCCGGCGGGTCTCGAACGAACTTCGACCGTCGCCTCATCCCATTCCAATGGGAGGAGCTCCAGCACCGCCTTCTGCACATTTCAGTTGAAACATCCGCTTGTTCATTTATACATTCGTTGGCCCTCTGTCTGTCTGCCTGTCTATCTGATCGTCCGTCGCTCCATCGTCATAATTGCGCTCACGTCCGCAGTTATATTTCCGAAGTCATTACTTTTTTATCGAACGAAACAACTTTTATGAACTCCGGCGGCGAAGGTGGAAGGAAGACCCCAAGAGAGAGCGAAGCGAGGGAGAGAGAGAGAGCAGGGGTAAGCCGGAAGAGAAGGCAGCCGGAAGAGGAGGGATCCAGGTTGAGAGGATTCCAGCTGCGGGGAATCAGGTGGGGCCGGACGAAGACCAGAAACACTCGAATGAACCACGAGGCGCCTACAATTACGAAGCAGCAGGTAGCAACAACAACAATGGCAACAATAACAATACCAACAGCAACGACGATGATAACAACAAGGTGAGTAAGTATAACAACAACAAGTAGACTGGGTACAACAACGGCAACCAGGTGAATAAGAACGAGACTAATAGCAATATCAACGATCAGGACTACAATAAAAGCAAAAATACAAGACAACAACACCAGCAATGAAAACAACAAATTCAAACCAATAACGACAACAACAACATGGACGAACACTAACATGAACGCCAGCCAACCAGGCAGCAACATTAAATCAATTGACCCCAGGCTGAGCTCTCGAACAAATGTCGACCGGTCGCCCCCGGCGGGAGTCAGTGACACAGAAAAACTCCGCCAGCTCCACCTCCATCGCTCTGAATGGGGCCCACCTACCTCACCCCACCCCTGCAACCTACTGTGCTTCATACTCCCAGCGAGAGGGAGGAAGGTGCCCAGCATGAGCGAGAAAAGGAGAGAAATGAAACAGTAGAAATGGAATTTTGTTCATTAAATGATTTAGGAGGAAACAAGAGTCGAATCGATTCCATGCAGTCCTTTGGCAGTGCAGAGAGGTAGTGATAGGCAGATGGGACGGGATGGAGAGAGAACGACAGACAGACAGAGAGCAAGGGTGGAGGACAGGTCGATGAGAGCGATGGTGATAGAGAGAGAGAGAGAGACAGCGAGAGCTAATGGTAGAAGAACCAACCAACCGAAATGCCGTCGTTGGCCTGTTAGAGGGAGACAGATGGAGGGGAATCGAAACTCCACAACGTGGGAAAACGGGAAGGAGGCAGAGAGATAGGCAGACACGAAGACAAACCAAGGTGGAGAAAGGGAAGTGGTGGAAGGGTCAAAATATGGAGACATCAAGACAGGAGGAAGTCAGAGCCAAAGAGGGAGAGAGAGAGCGAGGGTCATTAGACAGTGAACAGCAGGACCACAGACTGCGACTGATACGGGGATCGAAACGAGGTGCAGTTTGCCAATTTACTGTGTACCGGAAGTGCATGTCGCCATATTGATTGCTTCCAGTGGCTTCATTTCTACATCCTCGTACCTGTACCGTACCGTACCGCACTAGTATTTTTTCAACGTTTTTGTTTCAGTGTGCCATTGCATGTTGGTCTGCAAATGACAGGACTGCGGTTGGTACACACACACACACACGCACACCACACATGGATATGGAATTGATTTTATTGTCACGTGATGTCATGTCACAAGAAAAACCACAGACTACAACTGCGCTCAAATCTTTGCGCTCACCGGGAGCGAACCCGAAATTGGAGTGGAAATCATTTGCAAGTGTGGAGAGAATCTTGCAGAGACCACTTTTTTGTTGGTCTAAAGAACGAAGCGAGTAGAACAAAAAGTAATTTAAATACCGTGCTGGTGATATTCGTCAATGCATACGTGTCCTGACGAAGCCATATGGAATCGGATAAAGGACCGAACGAGAATCCAACTATATCAAAATGTTTCGCTCACTCCGCATTGTCTTTGCGCTGGTTGAACAAATGCTCAATTAATTGAAGCCCCAATAAAGATCAATTCGATTTACAGCCACCATTGACGACATAATAATATTAAAAATACGTCACAAGAACAACAACATCTGCAAGCTCGATACTCGTGTTGAAAATTGCATTAATTCTGCATAATTGCATGAGTTCCAATTAATAATGAGTTGGCACACTGCCCTAAGGATTAAATGTTTAATCACTGAAAAGCAATAAAATAATGTAAAGCCAAAATTCCCCTCCAGCAATGTTCTCCCTCTCTCTACCTCTCAGTTCGTGTGTCTGTTTTCGCTCTCTCTCTCTCTCTCTCTCTCTCTATATATATATATATATATATATATATATATATATATATATATATATATATATATATATATATATATATATATGTATAGCAATCTCACAAAGAATTAATTAATTGAAAAGTTGACGACGAGCACGAAAGGAAAAAGGACGAACGTGAAAAAGGGAAACCGAATTTTAATTTTAATAAACCCATAACTGTAACAGGAGACAGGGAGAGAGCGAATGTGCGGGATGAAGATATTTTTTTAGAGGCGGATCAAATTAACTCGTTAAATGGGATAGCCAGGTCGTTAATTGAGTTAGCAGAGTTGTTAGAGTGCCAAAAATTAGGCCACTAATTGTCGGCGTGGGATGACAACGAGCGAAAGGTTGATTGCGAAAAAATTTCCCGACCGAAATTCGAATTCCAACTGAAATATCGTGATGCACTCCAAACTGGGCTGCCTTTGTGTTGCCGTATATGAAACCATTTGCCCAAAGGCAACCCAGTCTCCTCCTCCTTTCACTCCCGACGATTGTCGTTCGTGTGTTGGAAAGTCGCTCGCATAAAATTTTAATTTCGAGTAGCGCCTAGAGAAGGCAACAAATGTTGTCGCTCTCACGTGATGTCGTCACCGGCGCCGAATCGCGGCACCGACTGCTAGTGATTAAAGGAAAAGTTACAACTTTCGATAATGAAGAGACGGGATGGGGGTAGATGGAAGTGTGGACGGAAGTTGAATGCATGAATCAGTCCGCGAAACCCTTCGCCATCTGGCGCCGAAGTTGGAAGGAACAAAGTTCTCGATTGTAGTGAAATGTAGGATCAATGTAGGAAGAATGCCAGGGAGAAGAAGAAAAGGAGTTAAGAGTACTCAGAAGAGGAAGGCGATAGGGAACAATGACTGGCATAGGAAGCCGTCTGGAGTGGAACGGCGAACAGGGATCGATGGCGAGAGCAGGCAAGGGGAAAGATGAGAGCATCGAATATGCGGTGGCGAAGAAGATGAGGAGCGATAGGGTTGATGGCGACATCGACAGAAGGTCTGTCTGTCTGTATGTCCGTCGGTCTGGCTGTCGTGCGGGTGCGAGATCAATTTTACTTTAATGAGTTTTCGACGCAACGTAAATGATGCGCGTCGCTGTCATTTTCGGATTAACACATTGTGTGTAGGGAGCCCACACACACCGAGACAGTATTCATCACACATACACACACCCACACACGAGCTCGGTGCCAACACCAACGCACAAATCCACACAGCACACACTCAGGAGAAATCCTGGCGAATACAAACATTCCACAAGACCACAAGCCGGGGGTTGAAAGACACAGGGAAAGAGAGACCGAGTAGTGACAGAGCCAGATGGGGAGTGAGAACCGGAGAGACAGAGAGAGAGAGAGAAAGAGAGGGAGAAAGGGAACGCGATTCACACACGAACCCATGCCAGCCAGCGTTACCGACGCCGAGGCGGGAGGACGCGAAAGTGGAAAAAAGGACGATGATAAGTTTTGGAAACTTTGAGCGAGAGTTGAAAGGAAAATTGATGTGAGAGCGAATGCATGTAAGTGGATGTGGATGTGTATGTATAGGTATATGTGAATGTGTTTGACGATGGCGCAATGGCTTGAGTGTGGGTAAAAGTGTTTTTCTTGGTATCAACGAAGGATAATATTTAATATTTAACTCGAAGGTGCGAAAGCGTCAAACAGTCTCCTTCCTTCTCATTCACTCTCTCTCTCTCTGTACTTCCCTCTCGCTCTGTCTATTTCGCTCTGCCTCCGAGTTTCCGCAGCGAGTGGTGCCGAGGGGACTTGCGGCTGTTGGGGTTGGGGCTGGGGTGCGGGAGCGTGTAATTAAAAGAGACACACATAAGACGTTGTAATTCCCAGCTCCCGGAACCCCCGCCACTCCCTAACTACACACGGGGGACTGATTCACTCACCGAATAGCTCGCTCATCCGATTAAAACGACGCACGACGACGACGGGTCGGAGGGAGAAAAGGGTGAAGAAGTCCTTTCGATTTAGAAGGAATAACATTGAATCTTCCACTTTGTTGAGAACAACATGAGGGAATAATGGTGAATGGAGGAGAAGGAAAGGCAGTGTGAGCGGAGGGGAAGAAGGATAGTGAGGGTGAGAGAGAGGAACCGGGATTCCAGCAAGAGTGACGTCCCCACGGCACAACTCCAGATCTGTGGCCCATGAATGAGCAGACAGCTTTGTCGCCAGCCATTGGAGCACAGTGGGAGGATGTCCTCGAGTCGGGATCATGAAAAAAATGACACCCGCCTGCCTCGGTTGTCGGATTTGGCGAATGGCAAGAACGAAGAGCGAGTGAAGAAGAGACAGCGGTTCTGCTTCCTCTCGTTTCCAATCACTGCGCACAGAGGCCGATTTCCAGATTCGGAGGAAGGAAACCCAATCGATCGGACGTCAGCACGAGCAGTGGATTTCGGTGAAAGCCTGCAATTATCCTGGCAGTGACGCGATGCTCCTTTCGACAATAACAACAACAGAAACAACTCCTTCTTCATATCCCAGCTCTCTTCTGTCTATCTGGCTTCTTCTGTCTTGCTTATCTATAGTCGTTCATCCGTGTTCTTTCGCCGCCGACGAAAGTCGTTGAGCAGTCGTGCGTGCGGCCGCGACACTTGCAGTCGATCGGTCTCCGCTTTGTTATCCGCTTCCTCATTCTTCGTGCTCTCCACTCGTCCACCGTTCGCCACCCCGAATTCGTCTCTTCAAATTCGATGGCGGAGGAAAGGGTATCCATCAAATCTATTAAAATTTCGCCCAAGTTATGATTTTCTCTCTGGCTCTCTATCGCTCTATTTCTTTCCTCTTTCCCACAATCTCTGCATTCACTCGCCTGATCCTTTACTATCTCCGGCTTATATCCTTTTCTTCTGTTCGCCGCTGTTTATTCAAGATTTCTTCGTGGGATTTTTTATGATTTCGACGACGCAGAAAAAATATAGATTCACCAAAGTCGATCGCGAAGAGGATGGGGTTGAGATGAAGGCGACTAAGAAAGAGAAAAGGATAGGGTGAGGGTGAAAGAGAGAGAGAAGCATAGTAGAGAAGAAGGGCACCAAGGGGCGGAAGCAAATGGCAGACTGATGATGCGGAAGACGAAAATCCTATTGATTTTGCGTAATCTCGCCGGTATCCTTTCACCGAGTGCTGCTTCTTACATTCACTTCTTCCTGTCTGTCTGTCTCCATCGCTCCCCATCGCCCTCCCCGTCTCTCTTGACGATACCGGGGACGATTGTTTTTTCTTCCCTTATTTCTGATTTTCTGCGGAAGCCAAAATCCTTGATTGCTCTGCTATTTACAGCTTCCTTCGCCTTCCGAACCTCATTCTCATGCCCATCTCTACATCTGCCCACCTCTCTCTCTCTCTCTCGCCGCTCGCTTTCTTCGCCAGGGAGAAATTTCGAACGTTGGTGGTAGAGGCAGAGAGGGGGTGAAGGAGAGGAGCGAGACGGCAACATTTGTTGCTCCATCCCAGGCCATTTCTTGAGTTAGTTTAAATTTTCATTCGTTTCCTCTGCTGGGACCCGGCCAGTGAGGGATCATCCTCCGACTTTGCAACGATTGCAAAATATTCCGCCCGCGGGGAAAGAAGAAAGGAAGGATGAACACGTGGGAGAGAAAAGCGGGAAGGGAGCGGATGTCAGGAGAGAACGAGAGAATGAAGGAAGGCGAAAGCTTCAAGCTTCTAACATTTTGCGCAGCTCTGGAAATAGGCTTCATTTCAATATGGCTCCCTCGCTCCCTCGAGTCAAGCACTCTGGACCAAACACTTGAAGGACTTCGCTGAGAATGAATTTCATATTTTCGTATTCGGAACTACGCAATTCTCTCCAGGAAAACTCGGGCTCTCGATTCCTGAAGAGCTTTCACCGCTCCAGAAATCGATTTCGATGAATTGAGATCCTTGAAATTGGAAGGGATTTTCACGATTCAATTCATTTGGCAGGAGAAAAAGTGGTGCCTCCTCTGCGCCTTTTTCCACCGTGGCAAAATTCAAATTAAAATCCCTCCTTTCTCGCACACGACCCATAGGCTGAAGGTACATAGCCGGAAGTTGAAGCCTGAAGGCGAAAAGAGTAGTAGAAAAAGTCGTCTCCTCCACTCACTGCACTTTTCCTGTTTCCTGTAAAGTCAACTGACGGAAAAAGTGTCCAAAATGATTGAAACTTTTATTCGTCAGCGGAGCGAGAGAACGTAGGCAAAAAGAAAGCGACGTCGACTGGCAGGACCAACAGGCGAATGGATAAACAGACAGACAGATGGACGGACGGACAGGCGGAAGGACCGAAACGAGTCGGACAATTGTACAAGGTGGCTAGGTTTTCGGGTCAATGAAGTGTAGGGAGCAAAAGGAAGACGGAAGAGGATGGCGAGAAGGTAAGAGGATGCAGCGCTCGCTAGAGGAAGAAAGCCTAGACTCAAATAAAAGAGAAAAGGACGACTGGAACAGGAACGACTGGGGAATGCAGGGGAGCTAAACAAAGCAACAGAAAAACTCGTCGAAAGGCCAGTGACTTCGGGGACAGGATGAGAGAATATGAAGACACGATGGGACGGATATTAGGTAAAAAAAAGTCTGCGTTTGTGCCTTGTTCAAGACACCAGGCGAGCAGACAAAGCGAACGGCAGGACTGCGTCCAAAGAGGTTCAAAAATAAAAACCGAGCGCAAGAAAACGAGAAGGACAACAATTCGCCAAGGTTTTTGCACGCGCCTTCGTCCTGATTTCGTGAGCTCGAGGTTGGCTCGATTTTTGGCGCCCGCGACACTGAAGTCCTCGTGGGAATCAATAAGGTAAAGAGAAGGAAAAAAGTGAACTGCTGAAATGTGAAGAGAAAGAGCAGGTTAGCAAAAGGAGAGAGCGAAAAAGGTAAAGCGCCTGGAAATATTCATAGATTTCGTAGTGGGGGAGTCGGAGAAAAGAGATTTAGTGAAGGAGAAGCAACGATTGAGGGGGAATGAGAAGAGTGGGGAAGAAATGGGAACAAGGAGGGTGGGAAATAATAAATATATCGATATTCCGACGATAAATAATTTTTATGCGCACACTTTTAGGCGCCAGGGCAACCGGGACAGTCAGGGAGAGGGAGAGAGGCATCAAATATTTATGGAGCACAAGCGATCGGAGCAGAGGGCAGAGGACAGAGGGGAAATGACAAGTTAAGCGAGATAAATGTTGAGTAATCGATAGTTATTAGCGAAGATGGACAGACCGAGCGAGCGATAGAAAAGCGATGGAGGTCGACGGAAGCGATGAGAAATGGACGAAAGCCTCGACAACGGCGCCCAAAAGTAGGCACCAATTTATGGGGCAACGTAATTTGCAAACGGGGGAAAGAGCGATGGACCAAGGACGAAGAATCAATGACGACGAAGTCAATCGAGCACGTAGGCGGGGCTGTGAGCAAACAAACAAACCAGCATTTGCATGAATTTGTCAAAAGCGAGGGTCAAAGAACGACGACGAAGGTCCGTCGTCCACCCACCCACATACACACCCACATATAGAGACGGAGCCCGCGAGACGCCACATGGGGGAAGATGAAAGCATAAACAGCAAACAAGAAATGGAAATTTAAACAAAGGCTCGCTTCTTCCACTCAAGGAACTCATAATTAACTGAATACCCCGAGGCGCAGACAGAGGAAAGTCGTGGGAGGCGAGAGAGAGCTGAGGCAGTGGAGACCGCGAGCCTGAAGGAGAAACGAAATTGATGGAGGTTGAATAAACAAAATCAAAATAAAAATAAAGTAGAAACAATATCTTTTGGGAATAATTTTCAATTCAACTTCGCCCGCTTCCACGTCAAATGTTCCACCATCATCCGCTAGTTTCTTTCTATACCGACCTTTTGAGGCCCTGCTCCCTCCCCTCTCTTTCTCTGGCATTTGCGAGTCGCGACCTGGCCAAAGTCCTGGGAGAGACACGAGCGGCCACTCGACGACGCCAATCTGGACTCACGGACGGCGGCACGTGGACCGGGAGAAGAGTGCGGGATACAGAGAGGACGAGACAAAATATGCAATAGCACGGCAGGGCCAAAGTAGACGAGACGAGACAGAGTTAGTAACAAGAAATTCCAAGAAATTCACGTTGCAACAAACGGCGAGAAAACAATAAAGAAACCACATAGAAAGCTCAGCATAAAAGGATAGAAGACCAAATATAGTGCAAGCAAAATATAATATAAGCGATGGCGAAGAGGAGAGGGAGGAGGGAAAGGGAAAAAGAGATAGAAGAGAAACAAGTTGTATTCTCTGGCTCACAGTCAAAGGTGACCCTCGAGGGAGCTGTTTCAATTGTTGTTGTTGTTGTTGCTGTTGGTCCCTCTATCGCGGTTGGAGTTTAGCGAAAATAGAAACTCAGAAAAGTCATGCGAGAGAAAATGAAAGAGATATGATATATATATATAGAACAGTTGGGCAGTAGTAGCAGAAAAAACTGTATTTTGTGCATTTCACGCCGGCTCAAAGGAAAATCAAACTTAAAAATTTCACCCAGCACACAAAAATAACAACAACCATAACCTGACACCGACTTCTGCCGGGTCGTTGCCTCTTCCTGTAGCTCTATCTCTATCGCTCGCTCTCGGTCTCTCTTTATTGGCTACCCTTTCTCTCTCAATTTCGAAACAACAACAAAAGCTGCCGAGGTGCAGCCCTCAAAGCACGGTCCGTGCTCTTTGTGCAAGTTTTATGCGTCGGCTTCGAGACGAAACAAGAGGAAACATTTTTTAAACCAACTTTTTCTCATCATCACCATCTCCTTGCTTTTGTTGCTTCTATTTTTGTTGCTGTTATTGTTGCAGTTTCCTTGCGCTTGTTGTTGCTGCTGCGTTTGTTAGTGGGCTAGTTCTAGTTGGTGTACCAGCTTTTTTGTTCTGTTTTCTTGTTATTCTCCTCACTCTTGATATAATATTTTTAGTTCTTGTTTTCTCGTTGAACGTGTTGGTGTTCTTGTATGGTTATAAGACTAGTACTTATGAAGACGTTGTTGTTGTGATGAATCCATTAAAGGCGTCATTTTTATGTCGGCTTCGTCCTGGCTCACTTGTTAGCCTTTAATATGAACGAGAGTTTGTTGCTAAAACACAAAGAGAATAAAGAGAGACAATACGACGACGATACGGAGGGTCTCCAAGAGAAGGACGAAAACTATCAAGGACGAAGACGAAGACACAAAAGACGATGAAGACCCACAAGAGGCCCAAAAGGAGACTTGCGAGAGCGAGCTGTACAGTGTTTGGCCATAGCGATGAGGACGAGACCTGGAAGTGCCCAGGAAAATTAAGAAGTGAAAAGAAAAAAAGTCGGTGAAGAAAATGCAACGAATTGTCATGTATTTGTTTTGTCGCATTTTCGCCGTCGTCTCGTTTAAGCTTAATGTGTTCGCTAATTAAAAGCTAATTAAAGTGTCAGCTAACTTTTATGAGTCGCTCTACAAGCTCCGGAACTTGGCTAGTGTTTTGATATTTCATTTCATTTTTCTCTCCACCTCCTGCTTTTTTAATTCTGGGCAAGACTTTTACTGTTTCAGCATTCTGGTGGATCGGGTGAAGACGACGATGGCGACAAAAGTAATCTCTAGAAGGAAGTGCCAGATATGTTGGCAGTGATTACGCTAATTACAGGACAGTCATAAGGATTGCTAACGAAATTTACGGTCTTCAAATTACGTTCATATCTAAAGTGCATAATAAATTAGTGTCAGTGATAAAAATATGTTCCAAAAAATAATAAAATATATGCGAAAGGTATGAAGAAAAGTGAATATAAACAATAACTTTCAAAACAACTACACAATAGCAATATTCTGGCCTAATCAACTTCCGGTCAATCCCATTCATTAGCAGGAACCACGCTCATTTGCGACCGACCACCAGGGGAGCCAAAGTGAGGTTTCGAAGGATCCCCTCGCGAACCGACCGGTGGTTTCTCTCGCTTCGGCTCGCTTTGCTGTTAATGAAACCCTAACGAGTCCACTTAGAAGATTATTATGGCGCCCAAGTCGACTGGACAGAGGGGGCGGGAAGTTATTCCCACGTATCATTAGCGTCCTGGCGATTCCTGGAAGGTAGGGCCTCTTCGGAAACCCACACTCTCTCTGTCATACACGCTGCCCTCTCCCGCAGCCCTACGATCTCTCGGGCCACACAATCACGCTGGCTGCCAAGTTAAGGCCGCACTTCGACCACGATTCCATTAGACCCTCACCTCGTAATGACCTACAAAGCCAGCGGCGGGGCGAAGGAGCGTCGAGGGAGAGGAATCGCGGATGTGAGATCTGGAGGGAAGGCGAGAGAAAGAGAGCGAGAGCAGGGAAGATGTACAGGTTGGGAAACCTCAGCACGAAACGCCATTGGAAATTGCAACCGTTCGGGATCGCAAGGTGCTCATGCGAGCATCTGTGCGTGTCTGTGTGCCGGCGGCCAGCGACCGAGGGAGGAGGGCGAGTGGGAGAGAGTCGAGCTGCTCGTCTGTGTTTACTTTCTGTGCCGGCAACGTGGGCAACACGGCTATTAATTGCAAATAGTTGCTGCAATTTTTTCCCCTCCCTCCTCGCACCAAGGCAGCGTCATCATCGCCACGATCCCGACCTCCAAGGGAGTGAGAGAATGTGTGGGGCTAAAAGAGACCACGTGGTAGGGTAGAGGCGACTGTGCGAAAGAGCGAGCGAAATACTTTGGCAAAGTTTACGCCACGTTCGAGGGACTCTTCACGACGCGATGGGTTCGCGGGCGCTGGGAGCGGCAAAGGGTCATTTGGCGAGTGTTGCCTTCCACACTTACCGCCCCCCGCCCCCCGATCCACTCCCCTCCCCATCGATGCACTTCCCTCCGCCGAGTGCTCGACATAGTTGCGGGGTCTGCGCTTCCACACCAACACCACAAGCGCCTTCTAAACAGATTAAGACTCCTTCGTGATTTCCCATAAATTCCTGGAGCGAAACCGGCGCCACGGGAGAAGGAGAGAGCGAGGGAGGGAGAGAGAGAGTGGGAAAGAGTGAATGAGAGCGAAGGTCCAAAGAACTCATTAAATATTTGCAAGGTGCAAGATTTTCACACGGAACGGAACGGAGAAGTGCCGCAGGACCAGGACCTCCTCCGCCAAACTGGAAACACCGACGTGATGTGAGCGGAGAAGGATTACTAGGGAAGATATATTGAGCTAATAGGGGGACGGAGGAACCGCTAATTACACAAGAGGCAATAAAAATAAATTAGTGACGCAAAAAACACTGTGCTCATAGATAAGCAACAAACCTTTAATCCATTCGGAAATAACTAAGTTAATTAATTCTTCAATCGACAAACCGAAAAAACAATTTGACATACATATGAAATCAAGTGAACTAGTCAGGCAATATTACATAAAAAATAATAATAGTAAAGATAATAGAGTAAAAAAGAAGAAACCGAAGTATAAAAGAAATAAGGTAAAAAAGAAAATAAAAGAAATAAAAGTAAAAA
Source organism: Coelopa pilipes (assembly GCA_947389925.1). Taxonomy (NCBI): domain Eukaryota; kingdom Metazoa; phylum Arthropoda; class Insecta; order Diptera; family Coelopidae; genus Coelopa; species Coelopa pilipes. The sequence continues at coordinate 32,562,275 of OX376698.1, read as the reverse complement.
ATGGTTCATCATATAGAATTTTCTCTTATTTATATTAGAATAAATTATTTCTTATGAATAAGAAAGTTAAATAAATTTTAGACAAAGATTTGGTTAAAAATAAATACTTTCTTAAAAATTTACATGAAATAACTTTGTCTAAATTTGCTCTAAGAAAAGTGTTCAAGAGGATGTGAGAAAATTGGATCGAATCGAATTCTAAATTTGTAAAATGGAGAACACTTACCAATTCTGTTGATTTTTTCTGCAAAGAAACAGAGAAAGAGAAAATATTTTCATTAAAATGTTCAAAACACTGAATGACAAAATTAATTAATCTGTGCAGAGGGTGTGGCGCGCCAACCTCTAACTCAATATTATGTCAAATGTTTACGAAATTCCACCAGCTGCTCATGACAAACGCATGGACACACACGCTCACATGCACATGACGTACGTGTGGAGAAACCAATGAAGAACTAACGATAGAGATAGAGAGACGGCAACGTTCGTTTCATGAATATTTGTGTAGCAAATCAAGCAAATGTGAGGATGTGTTTGTACGAGAATTTAATAGAGACGTAAGCATAAATTGCGCTTAGGAGAACGTGTGTGTACGTGTAATTTTTATGAAAACTGTAGACTAGCAACAACACAGAGACGACAACAACCAGAATAACAACAATAACGAGCAAAAGCATCATCTGGCTGTTGTCTATTTGAAGTTCATTAAATGTACACCTTAACAGAATTTACATGAAGCACACACGCCATGGAAGCAGCTCCCCTCTACTTCTCGCTCTCTCTCTCTCTCGGCCTCTATTTCTCTTTCACGTCTCCTCTCTACCTCGATGTTCGCATGCGGTCATGCGTTTTCGATAACCTACGAAGAATGCTACATTTTAATTGAATGTCTTCGTCTGTCTGTCTGGCTGTCTCTTCATCCACCCGCCTGCCTACTACATACATCCGTCGGTCTGTTCCTCGGTCTGTCAATCCGCCGGTCCATCCGTCCACCTAGCTTTCTTCCTCTCTCTCACTCTCTCTCTTTCTCTCTCTCTCTCTGCCGAATTCCTTTGTCTGGGTCGAGTTTGAACGCAGAATTCAATCACAGCTGTTTATTGTCTGTTCACACGCCCCTCAAAAGTACGTTGTTCAGTATCTTCCTCTCCCTCTCCCCCGCCCTCTGTCTCTCGTCCTCCCTATCGCCTGTTGTCTGACGCTCGCTCTCTCTGTCTCGCACAAGCCCGTTAGTTTATTGTCCTTGTAAATTTGCATATTTCATGTATTTTCAGTCATTATTTGCTTTTTCTTAATGCGTCTCGTTTCGTCTCGTTCACACTGATATTCTCTCACTCACTCCGTCAGTCTCTCCCTATCTCTCTTTATCGCCCTCTCTCTCCCCCTATCACAGCTGCTGCTGCTGCTGTTGTTGATCGTAAATTAATAACGTAAGCGAAATCAATGAGCATAAAAAAGTTGTTATTATTGCCATTATTATTGTTATTGTTCTTCTTGTTGTTTTGCTATTATTATTGTTTTCGTTGCTGAAAATTCTGAATACTTCATGAAATCATTACTTTGCCAACACAATACCAACAACAACCTATAAATTATAATACGAACAACAACAAAATTGCAACCATTGCGTCAAAACAAAGCAATAATAACAAAACAATCCAATAAAATATTCATTAATAATTGCATCTGCGTGAGGGAGACAGAGAGAGAGAGAGTGAGTGAGGGACACAGACTGTGTGAGAGAGAGAGAGAGGGAGAAAGCGAGACTGTGTGTGTTCGGCGCCCAAGAAAGGAGAAGGCGAGAACTGTCGTTTAAATCGAGACAGAGAAGTTCATTAAATTTTGTCTTTAATTCATACCAAACGAATTCATTTGTTCCATTTAGTGAACTCCTTTGTTGCGTCATCGATCGTTACATGTTTCTCTACGTTATTCAATTCGAGTAGTGAATCATTGAAAAGCCAATTAGGATTTCATTCCTAGCGGACGTCCCGAGTCAGGTTTATTGACGTTATATTGAATTACGTTAACTGCCTTTGCCAACTACTAGACATATACGTGTACTTTGTACGAACACTGGATGCATAATGGAGAAATCATTTAGTAGCCATCATTTGTACGCCATGAAATATTTAATGTACGATTATCATGCGTTGGGGACCTGATTTCAAGCAAGTTCATCTCTTGAACCCAAGCCCGAAGACTCCTAGTCGAAGATGAGCAGAGAAACTTCAACCACCACATAGCAATATCCTGTACACCAACACAGGCTTACAAGAAGCTGCTGCTTCTGGCGCCGCTTCTGACGTCGGCACTTCCGTCGGCGCATTCAATTGCAATCGCTGTGTGTCCGATGGCTCGTAATATATTATTTTTGCGCCAAGGGGAAGAGAACAAGAAAAACAGGAAGCGGAGGCAGGAAGTTTTCGATCGTATGTGAAAATCAATCAAAGCTCAAAATTAATCAAAAACTTCGCGCGTCGGGTTTTTGCCGCCGGCAACGCGAAGCGCAGAGGGAGAGAGACATGGCAGCAGGAGACAGAGGGATTTAGTGTGCACGCGTGAGAGTGAGAGTGAGAGAATGTGCACTCAATTGATGAGTTGGCTGAAAACGGTGTCAACCTCGGCGCCGAGGTGTTGCTGGTACCACGTCGAACACCGAAGCCCTCAGAGCAGCCCGGCGACGCCTGAAGCCCTCAGCATATCGCCATCCAGCTCCGCACTCCACACGCACATGGATACCGAACCCAACAAGCCTCACACCACCCAACCCCACGCCGCCCAGCCATGGCTGCTGCAAAACAGCCTCAAGGGGATCATTTGTCAATTTAACTGGGTGGCGAAGCCATTAAAATTCGCCGCAAAATAGGAGAGAGAGAAAAGACGATCTAAAGGTCGAAGGTGACGGCAGAAGCGATGCACAGAAATGTGTGGAGAGAAAAATTGAACGGAGATTTAAAAGAAATTAAACCAGAATTGAAATTAATTGAGAGGGAAATTAAAAATAAGTCAAAATGAGTTAGGGAAACGCAATAAAACATAGGGGAAGTGTCGAAAAATCAAAGCTAGGAAACAGGAAATGAACGACGAAAGTTCAAAGGAAAAAATGGAAAAAAACCAATTGAAAACAAGATATAAATTAAAAAATAAACATATTCTTAACAAAAGAAAGAAATGCAGAAATAAATAACAAATATGGGGAAAAAAATAGATCAAAAATGTTTGAAAAATAATTAGAAACGAAGAGAACACGAAGTTGAAGAATATATGTAAAGCTCATTGAAGTTCCTCGTGCTCGCAACACAAATCGAAATTAACGACACAAACGAATCTCGAGGCTAGAGCTGTCAACACGTCCGTTTCCTTGCCGACGGCGGTACAAACAACGGACTGCAACGGGTGGTGGTGCGAGGCAGAAGTCGAGGCCGAGGCCGAGAACGTCAACAACATGCGCTGCTCTCATCGAACGCAAACTTTTCATAACCGACATCACCTCCACCAACGCCTCCACCACAGCCACCAATGCATCCTCTCGTCGTCCTCGCGCCCGACCCCGCACAAAGACATTGTTTACAGATGTAAACAACCTGCAGCCGCCGCCACCACCACCGGTCGCCCCGGATCCAACACATGACGAGTCGCCACCCACCACCGCCCACCTCCCGCACCTCTGCACGCAATCTACGCTCGGTTCGCAATCGTTGCTGTAGCTGATTCTTCGGTCTCCCTCGCTCGATACTTCGTTCTCTCTTTTAGTTTCACTTAGTTTGCTCCCCCCCTCTGCCTCTTACTCTGCTTAATCAATGATCGATTATTGTATATCGCAATTTGCTTTCAATCAACTGCAATTGCAATTGACCAACCTCGACCCCGCCCACCGACGCCACTCGTTCGATCCGCCATCCCCACCTCTCTCTCTTTCCTTCTCTCGCACTCGTCGGTGGACCCTTCGCTCCTCCCAACTGAGACTCGATTCAATTGCGAACCGTTCGGTTCGGGCCGCTTCGGTTTGATTTGGTTCATTTGGCGAGCGGTGTGAGAGGTTAGATTGAGGTGAGCGAGAGAGTCGAGGTGAAAGACGGAGAGAGAAAGAGGTAGTGGCGGAAGGATGGAGTGAATGAGGTCAGGGAAGTGGATGACGATCGGGTGCTTGGGAGGGTGGTGGCGAGTGGAAGGACAGAAGGAAGGACGGCCGCTTAAGTCAAATGCCTGCCGCCGTCAAAAGCTGCTCGAGGAGGAGAGGACACGATAAGGGGGGAACGAGAGGGAATGCGGAAGTCGGAAGAGGACGACACGGTCCGCACCCGCCGAGAAGGAGAGGTGCAGCAATGAACAAACGAAATGGCGATTGTGTTAAACGCAGCACGCCGATATTTTATTTATTTTTAAATTTTCCAACTCTCGACCAAGGCCGAGAGCGAAGAGAAGAGTCATCTCAGAGGTAACGACAAAGGAGAAGAACGACGGGAGGAGGTGGTTGGCGGTAATCAATGGACGACGGAGAGAGCGAACATTTTTGTCGATGGTTGAAGGCGTCTTGGAGAGCACACAACAACATCAACAACTATTACGCCAACAATGGCAAGGTAAACAATTTTGAGTTTATTTTTTTATTATATATTTTTATTTTCACTCTTCTCTCGCACTCAGATTCTCCCAAGGTAAACGTGGAAAATTGTTCGTTGATCGGCAATTTAGTAGAAGGACCTTTGTTGTAGATGGTATTGTCAACAACTTCAATTGTTGTTGTGTTTATCGCTTGTTCCCGAGCAATTTATTACATTAACTCAATAACATTGTTTGCAATGGGATGATATTACGATATCGTAGAAAATTGACTCAATATCGGAGACAATGGTCGATGGGCACAGGAGAAAACTATTATTAAAAGATTCGCAAACTGTAGGCATTCGAGATAAGAATTCAAATAAATTAAATTTTTAAAAAGAAAATAATTATAAAATTAACAAATTTCTTTCCAAATAGTAGCATAAAAGTGCAATTGGCGAGAAGAAACTGAATGTAAAAAATATTCGCATTCACACGCAAGCTCAAAGCTCAGGCGCCATGCCGTAAATATGTCCACGACGTAATAATTATAATGCACATACTACAATGTCGCAAATAAATTAACACCACGGCATCACCGTGAAAGTCATCGGTTCTGCTAATATCGTAAATTCCACGAGAACCTCATATAATCAGGCAAATGAAAACGTCATTAAATTGGTGCGCCTTCTGCTCACGATTCCGTAAGCTACTTGATTAGTGCCCTCCCTGGTGCCAACCGAATTCACAGCTTCCCGCAGTCTCTCCACCCTCTCTCCTCACCTCAGCCCCTCACAACCAAACCCTGCCCGTTTGACATTCGCAGGTGGTGAATAATTATTAATTCCCAGCAGAAACCACGGAATACCGAGGAATGCCGTATGACTTCGATATGACAGCAGTGACCACAACAGACACAACAACAACATTTTCAATTGTGTCTTCTTCTACGATCCGACGCGATGACTTAAACACACAACCCAATGCTCGGAGTAGAATGAGGCGAAATATCATCCAAATCAACATAAAAACCGGAAGCGCAAAACGCAAACGGAAGCAATGCCAGTCAGTGACTACGGCGACGGAAGGCAGTGGCCAAAATTTAGTTGACCTAAAAACGTTGTTGTTTTTGTTTGTTCTGTTTGGTGATCGTGGTACGATCACCGGGAGAAAATTTTGATTGGAATATCGTAAATGATCACGACGATGTACATAATACGACGACGACGAATACATAAAATATACTCCATATGCCATTGACTGCTGTTGAGCCCGTAAAAGCAACTATGAAATAAAACTGCCAGCAATGACAACAACATCAAGCAACTATACCAGTAGCAGCAACTACAAGTGTCGACAACAAGAGCAAAAAAGGTTGACCGTTGGGTTTCGCTTTAAACGAAAATTATCAGCGGCAACTTCGGGTTGAAATCGTGTTTTGGTCTTCAAGAAATGTATACAACAACAACAAATCAGAAGATGCAACCAGAGAGCAGCTGCTGCCTTCCCTGACTGCCATGCGATATGGGACCGAGTGTCTGGAACGACCTCAGTGTGCAGCGCAGATGGCCACGTCCCTCGTGCTTCCGACTGAGTGGGAGCGAGAAAGCTGTGATGGCGGTGGTGACGCTGGGAGGAGAAGGGGTCGAAGACACCGAAGGATCGAAGTGCAAGGATCAGGCGAACAGCAAGAGGTCGTCCAGACGACACAGCAATTCAGTAATAATTGAAAAATTTATTCAATTCAATTTAAATGCAAGGGAATTGCACAATAACACAGACAGACGAAAAAGGGTGGGGGCGAATGAAGAATCAGCACTTGTGTTTAAGGTATAAGAATGCACAAAAATCAAATGAAGAACATCTTAGATGATATTTTTCTTTTCCATTATCATGCAACTTACATAGTTAATAAAAAGTTTGTTGGAAATTTTGACGAACACTTTCATCTCTGGGAATTTCACTTCCTCATGGACAAAACACAATCTCGTAACTATGTATGTACGGCACGACGATATGGAGAACAACAAGTGTTGAAGTGCTAACAAATATGGTACACTATAAAAATAATATTAAATACTGGCACGACGAGGGACGAACGTGCGACGAGGGAGTCCGCGATTTCATTAGAGTGCCAACATGTGGTTAAAACAACAACTACGATTTTATGGACGATCCCAAAGGAGTGATAAAGCAACAACTAAGATAAGTAGAAAACAACTCGCAGTCCGCGAGGGGCATCATCAAATGCGGAGGAAAATTACGAGAGGAGAAAAAGAGAAAAAAGATCAAATAAAAAAATCGGGTAACGAGCAGGGAAAATCAGAGAAAACTCAATAAAAATCATGAAAATGAAGTGGCAGATTTTCGATTTTCAACCTCATTTCCATAGAGACGGCAAGGTAGAGGGGCGGATGGGTAGGAATACAAAGCCAGACAAAGACAGACGACCCGTCGAAGGTACGAAGGGTTTCGGAGAAATGCACGAGGAGAAGTGATGAGGCCCGGCTCATCAATCAACAGACCGTGGTCGCTTTGAAGTTCATATTCGAGAAGATCGAAAAGCAGCGCGTAAACAACTTCGCAGTTCGTATATGTGCGTATATGTGTGTCTGCGTTAGTTCATGAACACAAGGCTAAAGCAGACGGCACGAGATAGAAATGTGCGATGTGCGTATCTTGCCATACGTCGGCAACGATGGCGACGCACCTCGTCGATAATTGGTGGGCGTCGAAATTGATGACCTCGTTCCTTCGTCCACCGAGTTCGTGCCGGGTCGTTGCTGCGTGGAGACAACAACCGGAACAACAACGACATCGCATCACACATTGTTGTTGCAATAATAATGAGACTATCTTTAGTCCATGTGGACAAGAGCGGAGCAGAGAAGCGAAAGGGATTCAATAATGATGCGACAGTTCGGATTTATTCCCCTCTCCATCGCTCTTACTTTCGATTTCTCTCTCTTTATCTCTGTCTATTTCTCCTCACTCTCTGCCTTAGCAATTCCTGTCTCTTTCATCGATTTCTCGTCCTAATTAGATTTAAATTAATTTCCATTTCGTCACGTTCACTGGTGGGATTACACAAACGACATCTCATTCGATTTTATGTCTGTCTGTCTGTCGTTTGGTTTGCCTATCTGTCCATACATATCCTGCCATCCACCCAATCCTCTGACCACATCATTCGCTTAGTTTTTCTGTCTCTCAATTTGCTCGTCCACCTCTAATTCTCTCATCTGAAACCGTGTCAGCTCGTCGACCTGATGATGCCTTTCCGGTTTTTTTTTTTTTTGATTCCTTTTAGTTATTTATTTTTTGCCTTCGCCCTGCCTCTCGCCGCCTCTCGACTTCATGCCATCGATCCGCACCCAACCGAACTAAACTGATATTCGATACCACGACCACAAGCTTCTGTTTCTTCGGGATGCTGTTGCAGCTTCCTTCAGTACGGACCGGGGGAGGCGAGGGCGGACGTCTCGGTGTTGGATGCAGTGCCAGCAGCAGGAGGTGGTGGCCGTGGTGGTATAGTCAAAGCAAAGGAGGAGAATTTTGTTAATTTCGCTCGAAGCAAACATTAATTAACTTTGTTTACCGTAAACGGCGCCCGGACCGAGCCGGGCACGAACAGGGTCAGCAGGAGGCAAAGGCGGAGGCGACAGGGGATAGGGAGCGAGAGAGAGCAGCGACAGGAGAGAAATTAAGGAGGAGCACGACCCCAAGGAGGTCGGCCAGGACCAGGATCGGTGAGAAATTCAATACCTTCAGGTGACCAAGTGGCCGGTAGATGGTTAGCGAGCGATTGGACCCAGAGGAAGATAAAGAGATTGCGAAGCGAATCCCAGCCAGTATCAAATGGCAGGCTTCGCCGTCGCACGGGACTGAGAAGGGCCCAGAATATTCATATCTTCAAACAATTTTTAAGAACGTTAAAGAAAAAGGAGTGAGGAAACTCCTGAAAGTAAAATCATAATAGGAATTACGTGATAGAGAGATCATAATAGATATTACGTGAGGAAGAAATAATTTCAGAAATATGCAGATATCCCGAAAGAAAAGAAGAGAAGAGCACGAAAGAGTAAAGAAAATTCCACTCAGGCATATATAAGGCATAAGGACTCTTAAAGGAGGTGGAGAAATCCGTATGAAGTCCTCGACCTGCGACAGGAACGCAGGACATCGCAGTGAAGCCTCCAGCCATGTACAAGGGCGAGACCGTCTTATTGTTGTTGTTGTTGCTGCTCCTGCCGGCCAATGTTAATGGAGTCGTGTTTTTGAGTGTTGTTGTTGCTGTTGTTGAATTTATTTTTGTTGTTGTCATGATTTTGCATCACCCCGTACATGCAGAAACAATGGCGACATCCTCTCGAGTGGATCCAAGATGCAGGAGCACACGTCAGGCAGAGGCACGATGTCCTCCAAGATAAAGGGTCTGAGGCTGTGAGAGTGCGCGTGCATACGTGCGTGCCTGCGTGTATGTGCGCGAGCATGCGTTCGTGTTTGACATGTGAGGAACAGCAACAAAAACAAGAGCAGCCTCCTACATCGGTTGTCATCGGCATCGGCATCGGCATCGACGGCAATTGCATGTACCTTCCTTCTCTCCCCTCACTCACGCTACCTACTATATGCTTCTATCTCACTCGCTCATCTCTCATCCTCGTCATCTTCTGCCCTCGATCTTCTCGCCTTCTCCCATATTTTCATAACTTGTCGGTGATGGACGAACGGACAGACCCGGTTGTCATCTGACAATCGACAGACACAAGGGCTTTTGTTGTAGTCCAGCCGTAGGTTACTGTTTTTGTAGGTTTTGTTGTTGATGTTGTCGTTGCTGTTGTTTGTTGTGCATTGACATTTTCATTTTTCATGGTTGTTGTTATTTATTAATTTTACAGCGACAGAATCCTACGTTGACCAAGCTAAAGCATAATACAAAAACCAAGTTCGAAATGGTAACAAAACATTTTATAGCCGTAGGAAGACCGTGAAAGGCTAAGGGGATGGGTGAGGGGTGAGGGGGAGTCAATTTCACCGGGATTGAAGGTACCGGGATGCGCCTGCGACTAGACCACAAATTAAATTGCAAACTAACCGAACCCCAGGCTGTCCAGAGCAGGATGCGGAAGAAACAACAGCATGGAATGTAGCAGAAGAGAAAATGCTGGCGAGATGAAACAAAGAGCGAATATGAAGAGAATAAAGGAGAAGTGAGACAACGAGGGCGCGATTCTGAGAGGGGGAAAATGCAAATTAAAGATGTGACAAGCCCATATGGAACCCGCACTCCCTCGCTGGGAAAGACAAGTCCTGACCTATCTAAGGTAGTCCTTTCGCGTTGTTGTCCCTCAGTTCAGGCTGAGGAGGGCTCCAAATTTCGACCATCGTCCTAGTTGCACCTGTCCCCGAACCTTCTCCGCACCTCTCCCACCCTCATATGAGAACCGAGGATGTCGAGGTCCGCACGAAAGGACATCAGAGGACCCTTTGTCCATTCTTATTGATTGTATTCTCTTAAGTTTTTTCTTGTGTCCTCTTTGTGTATTTTGTCCTCTGTTTATTTTTGCCATGCTTTTTTTGTCTACAATTTTATGATTTTCAAGACTTCACAAATGAGATTATTTGGGAAATTTAATTTTCATAAAATTTCCGCTCTCGTTCTCTCAAACAAGAGCGAAAATACAGAACGAAAGTTCGAATGACTTCTAAAGCCATTGGAACGTGCTGCGAACACGTTCATTAAAGAGCGATTTCCCGAAACACATACACACACACTCTCTCACACAGGATCATGCTCTCACATGGCACACTCGCAATTTTGAACACGGAGAGAGTGAGGAGCAAAATCAGAGGAAGAACGAGAGAGAGAGAGAGCGATGGATTCTAATTTTAATAAATTTTGCGGAAAAGCTTTCGACGCGATGAATCCAGTGGCAAATGGAGCAAAAGGATGCGCCGATCGCGAGCAGACAGAGAGCGTCGGACCAAATGAGAGACAGAGAGGAGCGAAATAAGCGCTAGTCAGACAGACAACTGACATGCGACAGATAACGTTCGTCTGCGGTTGCATCGGTGTGTCGCTGAAAATTGGCTCTCGTTTCATTTTCACGCATGTCCCCCAATTAAACCGAATCTGTCGACCGTACGCCCGTCTGTTTGTCTGCCTGCTTGCGAGTGGCTTTTGCTGTTGCTCGTGTCTGCTCAACGTCCAAGTGTCGCCTGCATACTCCGTTCTTATATGTGAGTACGTGGACAAGTTAGAAGTTTTTGCAAAAGCAAATGTCACAAAACACACTGAATTTTTTTCCCCCAACGAGGAAAACATTTATATTAAGCAATCAAATAATTAGATGACAAAAAATTCAAAAATTCCTTCTTCCCATCTCGGTTTCCTCGATTAGTGGCTTAAACACGAACCTAATGAGCCATGGCTCGAAAGGCCGGCAGCCGCGACGACCCTCGTTCTGTAGGTCGGTCCAAAAATTTTGAATTTCCAATCACCAGGGTGAAAGTCCAGTCGTGGCGAATGATAATGACAACAACAGTGACAACAAGAACAACAGTAACAAGACTCAATGAAGGTAACAAACATGGGAGGCAACACGACGAAGGGCGACCGGACGGACGGACGGCAGCAAACAGCATCCTGCTAATAATGAGCGAATGATAAGAGAGGGAGGAATAGTGAGGAAGACAGGAGCGAGGAAGAGGACGGCAGGAAGGACGATTGGCGAGCAGATCGCATCATGCTCGGTGAACGAGGGATAATCGAGGACGATGGGAGGTTGCGATGAGGGGTGCGAGGCATGTGAAAGGGAAGGAGCTCAGGCGAGAATGGGGAAGGGCTGCGACTGTTCGTCCACTCTGCAACTGCGACGCTCAACCGGCCGGCCGACCATGATCAACTCCGATGCGAATAGCAAATATGGCGGCCAAATGCACACAAGCACACACGCGCACGCACAATAACGCACAGGCACGTTGGTGCACGAACACAATCGCACAAACAGGGACAACAACATGTGGTGCCATCTGCAGGAGCAACCGTAACAAATGTTGACCGGACCGGATGGGAAGGGCGGAAAGTGGGCTCGTCGGCAAGGGAACAAAGCAGTAGGAGGTGGATGGAAGATAAAGATGGTGGGATAGAGAGGGGGGAGAGAGCGAGAGAGAGAGACGTGCGATGCACTGCGATTTGACCCACATGCGACGCCATTTTGTGTAGCGACCGGCGACCGGAAACGGAATCGAATTCAAAGTTCGGAATAGCGGGAAGTTGTTGGAATTATTATTATGTTGTTTTCGTTGTTGTTGTAACAGTGACAAGGGAACTAATGTTACTGATGTTATTATTGTTGTTATATGTAGTTCCCATAGTTGTTGTTTCCTTTGTTGTACAGTTGTTGTTGCTATTGTTGCCACGATTGTTGTCGTTTGCGCTGTCATTGTTGTTGTTTCAGTCATTGTTGCTTTGGCCATTGTTGTTTCGCTCACTGTTGTTATTGTAAATATTCCCATTGTTAATGTAGATTTCACTGATGGTAGTTTTGTTGCTCTCATTGCTGATGTCATTATTGCCGTAGCGGTGGATCTGAAGTTGGCAACACTTTATAAAACTTCGGCAACAATATCGGCGATGTTCGTTCGTGCGTGCTTCGTGAATTTCGATTGTTGTTGTCGTTTGTTGTTGATGTCCTTTCGCCATTTGAGGTCGCTGAGGTTTCGCCATCAAAGTGCGTTGCGGTCACTGAGGCTGCGATGGACCAGAGGTCGTTGATATTCGCCCAAATACGATAATGCTCATGAACCGGGTGGCGATGATGACGACGGTGATGATGATGGCGATGACTATTAGTAGCAACGGCTCAGTAGAGGCTCAGTAAAGTTCAACGACTTTTCGACGAATTCTTTAAAAAGTTCTCCTTTTACTTTTGCCCCTTTTTATCAACACCGACTGGTCTTCGTCTTATTCCTTCCTTTCGCTCTTCACCATCCGTTCGATTCCTTTGTCTCTTGATTCAGCTCTTCTTGTTCCTTAGGGTTGCCATGCAAATATTTTCCGTTTCACGAAATTTTCTCGAGACAAACAAGCAAATAAATCAAATACAACAACAACCGAAACCACACTACAATAACAAAATATAATATGAGAAAAAAAACAACTGAAAACTAGGAGAAAAAACAGAATGGAGGAGAGGAAGTTAGGAGGGAAATCTGGAAAAATATCGAAAGTTCGAAACCAAAATTGCCGAAAGATATGGAAAACCAAGTGAATACAATCGCAAAACAACAGCATAGACAACAATAACAACAGCATACACAACAACAACATATAGCAAACAAAGAAAAACAAGGAACAGAAAATCAATATAGGGAGCACGTCTTAGATTTTCTTTCATTCGCCCTGTCGCTCTTTGTTACACTCTGTCCCTCCACCTCTCTCAAACTCACTCTCGATTATCGAGCTCGTTCCCGGTCGCTCTCCACATGATTCTCCTTGTGTCGCATTTATTTCCTGCTTTGCATCTCATCAGGCAAGCGGGAATCCATCCATCTAGCAAGCAGTGAGAGCGAGAGAGAGACAGATAGACCGTCAGTTCTTCTTGGGCGACCAACGGAGATGCAAGTCGATAAGTCGCCCTTAGCTGTGGATGTTCTCTCTCCCTCGCCCTGTCCCACTACTGCTGCAAATCTTTATTCTTAACCTATTCCCGGATCTTAAGACGCGTCTTCTTCCTTCTAGGCATCCCGCCGTTCGTTGGCTTCGCACTTCTGCCTCCTGTTGATCGTGTCTCTCTTACAGTCGCCCGAAGCCCGGTTCCATCACCTCGTGCCACGCTCGCGACCCGTCCGCCGCCCCGTAATGCAACCACATCAACAGAGGAATCGCATCCTTCAAGGAATCGACACGCGACGAAGGACCCGAGCCACGTACGCAGTGCTAAATCCTGAAGGACACAGCATGAAACCACGAGGGAGAGACACAGGAGGACGATGGTGATGGCGAGGAGTGAACACGGGATAGGATGATAAAATGAAATGATAGGTATAAACACTACGAGACAGACAGACAGAGAAAGAGAGAGATCGCGATATCGCGTGCAAAAAGTATGATGCAAAAGTCTGATGACGAAGGCAAGGATGGCGACGAGGCAAAGGCGAGCATGGAGATGGCGAGCGAGCGAGAGGTCGATGAGAGTGATAAGAACAACAACTGGGACAACGAGTGCCAGCACCAGGTCTTCGCAGACCACTAGAAGAAGGACGGCAACGACCACGACGACGACGATGTGACAAACTGTCACGTATCCTCGAAGATGCAACGGTTGTCCCATCGCTCGGATGTCGGGAAGCTCGACAGGATTTGCATATCAGTTGTAATGGACGAAGCGAGGCGGGGGCGAAACCCGAGAAGGGCAACCAAATAGAGAAGGAAACCAGAGACAGATGGAGCGAGAGACAAACAGATAGAGTGTGTGGGAGTGGTAGTGAGAGTGAGAGGGATTCCGTTCCGATTGCAAACAAACAACGCGTCTGGTTTTAAAATATGCAAAGAATCGGATTCACAAATTGTGACGACATAAAATGTCACTGACTGAAAAATGCACTAAGGTCGGTGGGGACGGCTCGGGGTCGTCGAGACGACGGGATCAGCCTGGAGCATTGTGGCATTTGCTGACAAAGAAAGATAGATGTTTGTATGGGATTCTAAGGCACAGATGAAATTCTGAGAGGAAATTTCTCTCTAATCGAGCATATCGAATTTGTTTAATCCAAATGGCGGATCGCCTGGAGATACATGAAAACAAGTTTTTCGAGAGAAAATATTAATAATTCACGAACATCAATCAAATACAAAAATCAAAAATTAAAAAAATTAATCCAAAACAATTATAACAACATGAAAATCAGTTTCAAAGAATTGAAAATAATTTAGTAAATAATTCAGAAATCTAAAAATGAATAAAATGAAAGAAAAGATTAAAATATTGAATTATTCAAAAACTTAAACTAAAGAAATGTTCCGCGAACATAAATTAAAGGAAAATTCGAATTCGGTACAGACTTCACAGTAAAATGCATCTCAACCCAGCATTCTTTCTTTTCTGTCCAATGAAACTTGTGCGAGTTTAAAAAAAAAGCTGTATCTATTCATTTCACCGTGCCCAGGCTTCCCTTCGTGTCTATCCAATACTCGTTGCAAACAAACGTCGTCCGTCCGTCCACCTGTCCGTTCTTCGCAGCACCCTCTCATGTTCACCAGAGCCCTCATTTCGTCCTATCTATTTGGCTCTACTGCTCTCTCCGTCACTCTTCTACACTCTTTCTCTCTCACTCTCTCTCTCCTTCTCCTGAATTCATCTCAATGAGAACCAAGAGTACGCAACTTAAGATAAATTCATGCACAGAGAGACGAGAGCCCGCATGCAGAACAAGGTCGAGTGTTTAAAACAAGGATCAAACACCGAAACCTACAGAGAGCCAGAGAAAGATAGGCAAGGAGAGGGTGAGGAAGAAAGGGGAAATTGGGAGTACCCACTTTGGGAAACAGGGAAAACTTCGACCAAAGTTTTCTAATATACGTTAAAAATGCATGTTCAAGTCAAACAAGTTGGCCCAAAGTTTGAATGAACAATAACAGTTGGCATTCACATTGAGCATGAAAAGACCATCCGACAGAGACCGAGCGTGTAATTCAACAGAGAACGTGCGAGAGAGAAACGGTACGAAAGAGATAAATAGAGAGAGAGAGAGAGAGGAGAGTTGAGAGACATAATTTTCACACATGAGTTCTTAATTTTCAAAGCAGCGCCTCAGTTGGTGAGCAGAGACGCCACTCAAGGCGTCGACACAAAAGCCACAGGATCTGAATCAAAATCTTAATCACAGAAGAATGAGTGAGGAGAGACAGACGAAAAGAAAACGAAGAAGGGAGAATAAGAACTAAAAAGCCAATTTAAACGAACGCCTCCGACACCCTCGAAGCACAGAACAGCTAATTTCGACACAAGCAGACTGTTGAAGGAACAGTGCGTAGAGAACGAGAGGGAAGGAAGGAATGAAGAGAGTGAGACGGACGCAGTGATAAAGAAAGTTCGGCTGAGAAGGCCAAGAAGAAAAGTAAAGGATTGTGAAGTAGAAGAACTTGAGACACCGCGAAGAGAATCATTAAGAAATTTACATTTTATTTAAATATTATTTTTCCCTCTCCCTTCTCCATTACCCTTTCTCAGTGTTATTGCGGAGAGGAGAAGCGAACGCCATCAGCCGGCAGTAAGGCTTGGGCCAACTCCTGTCGTTGCAGTTGTTGTTACTTCTGCTTAATGTCATGAATGACCAGCAGATGGCGTAATGAAGACAAAAGCCGGTCCAGTTACCGTCGGTCCCTTCTTTTCTCTCTCTCTCTCTCCAACAGGGCCCTTACCATCCATTGTTGTCGTCATCTGCCTCGGCTCCATTCACTCGCTGGTCGACACCACGGAGAACGGAGATGAATGGAAGGGATTTGGTGGGGCTGGTGTTCGCATCGTTGCCAGTGGATGGCAAAAATGTCTGAAAAGTTTAACAAGTTTTTTTTCCTACGTCGACAGAACCCATTGCTTGACCTCCTACCAGAGTTTCGTTCTTCTTATTGGGATTTTTCCCATGGACCTGAGACGATTTCACTCTCCACTTCACTCAACCTCAGTGAAGTGAATGAGGCCTGTGCGAGGAGGTATGAGAAGAGACCAAAGGAGAGGAGATGGAGAAGAGACCATGGGAGTGGCGATGAAAAACGAAACAGTGAAAACATAAGGAATCGTTGGATGCGGGTGGCTGGGCGTGAAAACGAAAGCTTCCTCGGAATTGAACCTGATTAGGGCAGTGTTTCCGAAACTGTTGCCCAACGATAGGGGAGGTGCTTGAAACGAAAGTAGAAAGAATAAGGACAGATGAGGAAATGAAGAGAACGATTGAAACGAGTACGGATGTAAGAAATCGTTTCATGCTGGTAGCGCAGATGACATTGTTATAGTCTTGTCATTAAGTACCTAGATCGGGAGACGACGGAAGATAGAAACTAAACAAATACGTGGAGCAGCTGATGACGACATTTGTACAAAAATGTTAAACATGGAAAACAATCAAGTCCAAACCACTCCGAACTCCTGCCGACGAGAAAAAAGTTTGACAGCCGCGTTTGTCGATTGAATCCAAACAGAGAATTGCAACATACAAAGGTAACACCGGGAAGAGGAAGAGCGGTGAACCCGACCGATATCCATGCAACGCAAGTTGGGAAACGGGAGTAAGGGAAAACAATGCGACGAAAGCGGAAGCGGAAATGAATGCATCCTCGACGAACGTAGCATGAACTGTGCTTTATATCCGCTAGCATGCAGCGAGAGTGATAAGAAACGAAGAACAGGAAGAGAACCGAAGGAGGAGAGGAGAGAAAGAGGAAGACTGAGAAGAGAACAAAGGCTTCCTACTGTAACAAACTAGATTTTCACGATATCTACTAGTGGATATTCCACTCCAGAGTAGAAAAGAAGAAAGAGAGACGGAGGAAAAAGAATACAAAAAGAAGAAAGAGCAGAAATGAAAGGCGACAGTGGTTTGGGAAGAGAGAGGAAGAGAGAGAATGATTAAAATCCCCTTAATTTCATGAGGATAAGCATTTGAGTTTATTTTTTGCATAAATTTCTGCGGGTCTTCTGATTACAAGTTATTTGCCAGCATTGTTTTCCCAAATAAAGAGAACATCAGAGGTAGAAAGAAATAGAACAACAAGGAGAGAGAGTGCAATGTGGGAACCCCCGATGTGAAGGAAGCTCTCGACCACAATTGAGGCAAAAGGGACTCGAGGGCTCTCCAGGGTCGAAGCGCACGAATAATGGAAAAGGCAAAGAAAAGAAAGACTCGACTGAGAGCCAAAAGAACGAGCGAAAATGAAACGAATGTCATGGAGGAAGAACTTAAGTTACTCAGAAATAAAATTAAAAATGAGGTGGGGATGGGGGTTCGGGCCACGAGACGAAAAGCACAATAAATTTCGGACTGGAGATTGAAAAAAAAATAGGTATTTACTTTTAACGAAGTTTACCTTCCCTTCATCCATTCCATTGTGCCAATTATGAAAAAATGGCCCAAGCGAAAGTCGCTTCCGGCGATTCCCATGTTAATTGATCCATTTCCGCCCAACAACAGAGGAGAAAATAAAATGAGAGAGAGTGTAAGAGAGTGAAAAAGTAAACAAAAATCAGACTCAAAATCTCAAGTGACATCCATTAAGCATGGAATTAATTTTCCATTTGTTTTACGTCTGAGCTTCATGCTGAGCTTGTTGTTGTATTCGTTGCTAGACGTTGTATAAATGTTGTATTCGTTGCGCTTTATTTTGTTACTTGTCGAAGTATTAGTATTAATTGTTTTTCTCGTTTTAACTTCCACAACATTTTCATTCGCATTTTGGTTTTCCGGTGCATATTTCAAGGAGCGAAATAATTTTCTACTTATCGCTTTTTCTCTAGCCATCCTTTTTATTTCCTTTCGGTCTCTGGGTTTTCATTTGACTGCTCTGTTCTTTTCAACTGACAATTGTTTCGTTTTTATAATCCTCCATCTGCTGATGCTACCCAACAGATGTCTCTATCCCTCCCTCTCTTGGTTTTTCTTCCCCTTCACTTCTCTCAATGTCGGTCATGGGGTCGTTCGAAGAGTGATCTGCAGTTGTTGGCTCAAGGGTGTCAGGTTAAATGGCACTTGAATCTCTTCGAAGAGACAGAGAGAAAACACGACAGTAGAAAGCCAGAGAACAATAATTAAAATGACAAACTTTTGAAAGAGAAAACGTAAAATGAAAATCTTACGACAGTTTATATAGAGATAGAACAAAAATACTTCGGCTTTGAAATTCCTACAGATCCGACATGGTGGGATTATGCGATGTTCTTGTGAAAATACCACAATTTAAAAATGCTTTAGAGAAGAGTAAAATCTCACAGAAAAGGAAACCGCAAATAACTAGAGAGTCCTGACGCAATGGACGATCGGGAAACTGACCCGAGACAGAGTAACGAAAACCCAAATTCCCATCGACCTTCGCCTTATCCTTATCCCCAGGGTGATTTCCATCGATCGATACCCCTTCAATGCGGTACAGCTCGGACTAGTCACGGACCTTTTGTGACACGTCTTTGATCCCAAACTATACAACGGGATGCCATTCAATTATTTTGCATTTAATTGGATTCCTTTTAAGTAACATTCGATCCCATAGGCTAGCTTGATTTTGTTCTGTCTTCTAAAGCCTCCGTGGAAATTTAAATAAATCAAAGGGACAACTCAGAGATCCGATCCTTTCGTTGACAACTCCCCGAGGACTTTCCTGTCTTTTCCGCCGTTCTCTTTTTTGTCAGCCGCTCCTACGTCATCCTTTTCTGTGTTATCCTTTTCTTTGTCATCCTCTTCGTCGTGCTCATCCAATACATTTGGGGTTTTGCCGCCACCCTTCTCTCCCTCACCATAATTCTCTCCTTCGGTTGGACCTTCTTCTCTCCCACCACTGTCCTTTTCGTCCCTTTGCAGAGCTTATTAGGATTTTCTCTAATTTAACATTTTACATCTATTTGAACCACCCACATCGCATGGATGGGAATATTTTTTCCATTTTCTCTACTTTTGGCTCTCTACTCCTTCAGTGCCTCCTCCGCCTCCACGACATTTTCCACACGTCCGTCCGCCTGGTTGAATTTCCTTCCTGGAGGAAAATGCGGGCAAACAAGACCACAACAAACTCAACCAGGAGAAAACCAAATTTATTTCGAAAGGATCCGGGAATGAAAGAGGCAGACAGAAGAGAAGTGTTGCGAAAAACAACGAGAGAAGGGGAGTGAAGTATCGTAGAAGAGGGAAAAAAGGAAACCCTGTATTTTTTGCATAATTTAATTTACTCTGATTCATTTCTGTTCATTTTCAGTTCATTACAAAAACAACAATAGCAAACATCCCACAAAGGCAAAAACCACGGTGGGAACTGAAATACCTGAGTTTCGCCTCTCTTGTGGTCGAGGAGTTGAGGGAAAGGGAACAAAAGAGGAGAGGTTGGGTTGAACGAGAATGGGTGCGATAGAGCTTTGGAGAGCGTTTTATTTTCAAATTGTCGTTGTTTTGTGTTCTGCTTTCATGGAAAATTAGTTCCAGGAAAAGCGAGAAGTACGATAATAATAAAACAACAGCAACAGCAAGGGCAAAAACAACAACCCATCCAAACAATGGAGAATGGAAAAACCCCAGCAACAAGAACAATGCAAAAAATTATATAAAATCTTATTAAAATAATTTGTTTATGCTTTCGACATTTATGCCCCACAAAGTTGGAATTTTCGACAACGAGAGGTCTCCACGGCTGCTCTACGTGCCACGCCCTCGGACACCAGGCCACCGACCGCCCACCACTAGTCCCCAGTAGCATCCCGTGATGCACCATGCGGAGTCTTTGACGACGATGGTGAGGGGGCAAATAGAAAGGGTCGTGAGGGAGATGCGTTATGAAGTAGAAATTGGAAGAGTGAAGGAGGTACAGAAGGCGTAAAGTAGTAGAGGAGTAGTAGAGGAGTAGAAGGCGTGGGAGGAATAGAAATGAATAAATATAGAGACATTTTTGGTATACGAAATTCTCTGGTTAGACTGCTGAGGAGTTAGTCAATTCGGCAAATAAGCAGATAGGAAGAAAGGGAAAGGGAAAAGAGAGAGTGCGGTAGAGAGAGAAAGGCTGAGATAGACAGGAAATGAAGGATGTTGAAAAGTTCTCGACGTGCAGAAAATGATGAAATATTCATTGAGCCAAATGATAAGTAAAAAGTTGTGTAAATGGCGAGGGAAGAAGAAAAGGAGATGGAGAAAGTGATGAAATGTTGAGAGCTGGAGCGGAGAAAGGTTCACGCCTAAATAAGTATATCGAGAAAACCACTATAGAAAATAATTGTGTGTAAGAGGTGGAAAAAAGAGAGGAGGACAATGCAGAAAATTATAAAAAAAACAAGTGTGGTAAAGCTAGAGAACGGCCATCGCTCACTTCATCACGATGGTAATGAGATGAGTTGGGCGTTAGCGGGGTGAAGAAAAAAGGAAAAGGAACTGAATAGACTGTGATGATAATAAAAGGAGGATCGTGGGAGGCACGTAGAGTTATAATTAGGGCGGGTGAAATGGAAAAGGTGAAAGTACTTCAAAACTATGCAACAACGTATGAATAAACAGAGCCATTACAATGAAAATGAGGTGAAGTTAGGATGAATGTGGTGAACAGTAATTTCATCCGCACAAAATACCAGGAACAGCGCAGGAGAAAGAGAGATGATGTAATATTTCGAATGTAGAACGCGAGCCCTCATGGGCATTACCATTGGTCATCAAAACTTGCCATGGATACAAAAAAAAAACAACAAAAAACCTTTCAACTCAATCACTCCACCTCGTCATTGAGCGGGAGAAAATGAAGGAACGAGTGTAGGATGAAGGGAAAGGGAGACAGTGGGAGAAGTTGAAATGTTTTGCCGCAGGAGATTTTTTGCAAGAGCAACAATAAAAATGGGACGTGGACCCGCATGGCACTTAAAACAAAATTAAGTTCCGAAAACTATTGCGGTCGCTGCGGAAACAAACTCGTTCCGCAATTCATTCTCACTCTCAGAGGCCAGCTGCGAAATCAGAAACCGAAGTGTTGTTGTTAATTTAGTTGTTGCTGTTGATACTTTTTGCCAACATCGAAAAACATAAAATTAAAAGGACACATAAAAGAAACAGTCTGAGAAGGAGAGCGGTAGCAGATGAAGTTAGGAAGATAACTTAGATAGAGGAGAGCAAGACGAGAAGTTAAGGGAGGGATTGGGGATAAGATAGAATGAGGGTGGAGGAGAGCTTCGAGAGCTTTCAGAAAAGTTTCGGCCGCAGAAAACACTTAACTGGAGACCTAAAATGAAATGAAGCAAGAATCATTCGCAACATCATCAATGAGATTATTTAATCAGCAGTGATGGTGAGCAGCGATGGCGAACGAGCAAGAGAGAAACTTGATGGGGTGGAGATGGAGCGAGCTGGCAATAGAATTAAACCCGAGGCTTCTGGGTATTTTAAACCGGAGGGCAAAGCCGAGTAAAAGAGAAACGAACATTGGGTAGAGGAGCAGAAGCAGGGCCTGGGACTGGAGAAGAAACCAAGTCGTGCGAGAGATAAAAAGTAATTTATTAAATAAAACCGAGGGTCAGCAGGATAGAGGAGGAAGCTGAGGGTCGACTTGACTTTAGCGAAATAAAGGAAGCGCCATTAACTTCGAAAAGACGAGATCGACTCTGCCAATCGGAAACCGCAAATCTCAGGCGGAGGTCGGGCGCGGGCGACATAAGAGTTCGGGAATGACAGCACGAAAAATGGGGGATCTGCAAAGGTTTCTGATTTAAAATTAAAGAAAAGAGAATAACTTGTATGGCGGTTTTGGAGGGGAAAGGATGGCGCGTTAGTTAGGGAAAGGTCTCTGGAGGAGTATAAAAGTGTGGAGTGTGGCAGACAATGTTGAAAATGTTGCCTACTCGACGGTGAAGGCTTCCTACAACAATGCAAATTGAATTTGCACGCTCTCTAAACTGTTCAGCCGACGAACTCGACGTCCCTTCGCTCCTGTCAAAAGTCGAGGAAACTGGTGTCCTTAGCCTGTCGCCATTAGATTCCTCCGGGCCCCGTCCCGTTCCGCCCATTCGTCCGTCCGTCATCCTGTCACGCCGAGTGCTCGACTCAGCTACGTAGCGCGGGGAAAGAGGCCGGGTAACGAGACCGGGACACGAGGCAGAGACTGATGGGTGGGACGAGGGTGAGTTGACAAGTTCACAACAAAATCGTTATGCTTCGTTAGGCGCCGTCACGGTAATCAAAGGCGATTTTGATAACGTTGACTAACGCTTAGGGTTCTCCCTCGGCCTCCTCGCGCGGATCTTAGTTGAACACCGAGTTGCGAAGGCCGGCAGCGAAAGCACCAGACAGGATGAGTACAAGGGCTTCGTTTTTGAGTCTCTCATTTGCAGAGGTCGGTTCGTAGGTAGTAGAAAGAGTAGTTACAAAAGAATGGAATACATAAATAAAAACAAAAGACCACAACAAATGGCCATTCATTTGTTGTGAAGGAAAACTATTAAGATTTACAGAACATTTCTCGCCATATTTGATATTTATTAAAAAAATTTAAATGGAACTTTTTTATTAATTAAAATCTTCATTGCCTTCAAGAGTCAGTTACATTAAATTTCCAGTTTCTCGGGGATTCGTCCACCAATTAATACACGTTTCTTTCACTCCAGGTTCTTATTCTTCGTCTTCCTTCCGCTGAACCACATGGCGGGAAGCCATATTAATTTAATTATTTCCTCCATAAGCTACTCAGACTTGGATCCAGAAACTTTCGGAATTTCATCAACAATTTACAACAATATACAACAACAACAACAATGGCATGAACAAGACCGAACCACAGAGCAAACTCCAAACACAAGAACAACATTCATGTATAACAAAACCAACAAAACGAAGAAATGTAGAAGGAAGAATAGACGAGGCAGATGAGAGGTGGAAAAGGCGAGAAGAATGTGAGAAGAGGAACAGACAAGGACGAAATTTTTATTAATATGAATACTCATTGATATGCATGGCGAAGGCTGACATAAAAAATTTTAATTTACAATCCGAATTAGAGGTTGAACACGTCGTTCCGAGTCACCACCCCTGCCTAATGACAACCCCACCGGTCCACCTCACCACACCCACCCATCCGTCGTCTTCCTCATCTTGCCGACCTCAGCATTCCCCGACGCAAGTAGCTCGTTCTTGCAGCACAATTTTAGGCGCATCTCCTCGCCCGACAAATGATTTGAATTCATCACACGCGTGTTCCACTCAAACCCCCCACTCACTCCCTCTTGCCACACATGCGTGCGGGAGGAAGCAGAGAAGAGAAGAGTTAAGCGTGGAAAGAGATGGAAAGTGACACAGAGAGTGAGAGCGAGTGAGCGAGAAAGCGAAAATGAGTTCAAGTTTGACGCATTTCCCCCTGAGGTTTCGCATGTGACAGATTATGGCATGTGTCGGTGTCATGTTCTGTCTCCGTCTCCCTCTCTCACAGTCTCGCTGGTAGTCAGTGCTCTATCTCTCTCTCTCTCTCTCGCCCCTCTTTCATTTAATTTCTCTCTCTGTAGCTTTCGGCCATATGTTAATGAGGATTACTTTCCAAAGCAATCATTTTCGCGCCTATCAGGGCTCACGACCGCCACGAACGAGGTGTGAAGATTGAGGGGCGGGTGGCAAGAGAGGGAGCAAAAAAGGAAAAAGATAGAACGAGATGGGAGATGAGAAAAGAGCAGATTCGAGATGGAAGAATCAGAGGTGGTTCAGATTTGACGAGACGCCTGGCGCCTGCCGTCGGGAGGGAAGTCGTTTATTGTTTGAATTTCCCGGTGTTTAAGTCGCGCCGTCCCCATGGGCCAGAAAACCTACCTCTCCCTCTCTCTCTCTCTCTCTCTGAATCACTACCACCGTCTCACTCTAGCGACTCCTTTGTACACTACGACAACTGTCAGCGGGGAGAAATTAGGGCCGGCATTCCTTCAGTTTGTCATTCACTCGACTAGAAGGCATTCACAAACTTTGCACCGCTCCTTTCGAACTCATGCGAGAGGAAATTCTAATCCCAACCATGATATTCGCACCGCAAAGAGGAGAGAAGGACAATTCCAAGTAAGAGAAAATGTTGGCATAATTCCCTGTAGGAAATTAAAAATTTCCCTACACAAAATAATTGAAGAAAACGTCTCGTTAATTCTCGACATATCGTTTTATTTTATGAGAGACAATTTTATGCCCAAACAAAAGGGGAGCAATAGAGTGAGTGAGAAAATGTGATTACTGTGACCTTGGGGAAAATTTGGGGATGATTCCTCAAGAGGAAAATTTCGCTCGTTTGGAGAATTCCTCGGAATTGAGAGCATTTTTATAATTAAAAAAATACTGTGAATACAACTGTCAACTGTCTGTCAACTCAGAAAATGTGTCAGAAATTAATTATTATTAATCAGAGGTAAGGGAAATGTCGATGGAACTCAATCAAAATTATTAAAAAACAAAAACAAAAGCTCCCGTATTTCCCTACTCAAGCACACCGAGAGCTCAACGGATGACATGGAAAATCCATAAACTACCGCAAAACACACCCTGTACAGGAAATTGCATGAATAAATAGGGAAATGCTTTTGGACGAAAGTTTGCCATTGTTGTTTAATTTGAAAGGGGTAAAAGGAGGGCGTAAAACAGGAAGAGAACCATTTAATTCGATAATCATGAAAATTCCATCGGCGCGCGTTTCGTTGTTTGCAGATTGATTTTATTCCTTTGTCAACAACTGCTCAACATTTTATTTGAGTGCCGATGACGACAGGGAAAAGTCAGAACGAAAAATACAGTGAAAACAATGACGACAAAAACAAAAATAACAATAACACAAATAACAAAAACAACGCAATTAACAACAACAAGAGCAACTCCGAAAACATCAAAAACATGAAAACAATGATGCTGAAGATTATTTTGCGCTCATCATTATCAGAGCAAAATCGTTGTGTTCCACTTTTGCCACAGCAATAAGAACAGCAACAGTGAGGAGAGATAAAAAACGGCAACAACAATGAGGACAATTCCATGACAAACAACAACCACGGAGAAGCCAACAACATCCAATAGACAAGCACCAACAGTGACAGCAACAAAATCCCCACTCGAAAACGAAAATTCCCTTTAATATGTTGCCCTCATATTTTCCTCGTATTTCAAGCATCCTGAGCAGAATGAGAATGGGAAAGAGAGACCAAAAGTTCTTGTTCGTGTTTTTTCACATTCGACTAAGAGTAAAAATAGATTTTGCATTCTTGTAGTTGTTGTTATTCCTTGTTGTTTATTTGTTTTCTTGTTGTAATTCGTTGTACTCACCATGTTCCAAATATCAACATCCTCCTCTCCCCTCCGTCCGCAATATTGGGCACAAATTCGACCCTAATGGGGTTTTTGTTTGCGCGCCAGCAGTTCGCGAATTCTAGAGGGATTGTGGAAAGTGAGTAGAAAAAGAAACATGGAAGAGCTCCAAGGAAGATACGGGTTACTTTTTTTTGTCACCCTAAATAATATGAATATATAAAAAACTCATCAAGAAATCGTTCCAATTTTCATACTGAGGAAACTTTGCCGCTTCAATCACGAAGTCCTCAAAACCCCCGGAGTGATTTCTTCTATAAAATGCCTCTTTAAATTCGGAAATTCTCTAACGAAACAAGGTACCAAAAGAACCCACACTCCCCAGCAGCTGGCTGTACTCCCCAGATACCTCTCACCCCATCCCGGTTCCTTCGGTTCCCAATTAACTACAAATGAACTCCGATGGCTACAAAGGCTGGCTAGCTGAGATGGCCAGCAGAGAGCCGGCTACGACTACCGGAAGCCGAAGCGATAATGATTTTCGACATGGAACTTCGCCGAGCGACAAAGCGGAATGGGCAACAACAACAAAAATGGGGAAATCCAAAACATACCCAAAGCTAGCGACGAAGCCAACCGGAAGGCAGCAGCGGAGGAAGGAACAACACGCAAAGGACTCATTAAAATCTAACAAGCGAGAGAGAAGTAGGAGGAATGCGGAGCACTCCAGGTAAAAGATGAAAACCCTAGTAGTCAAGGAGGTCAAACAAAAGAAGGAGGAGCAGGAGGAGAAGAAGTGAAAGCTCTTGGAGATGGTGGGCCACAAGTTGATAACAACTTCATCCCAAACGATTCCAGGGGTGAACTCTGAGATCAGGCAAGATGTCACGGCCGACACGGTCGGACACTTGGTGGGCGAGGGCAGAATCAGGGCGAAGGGAAGTGACGTAAAGTCAAGTGGACCAACCTGATCTCTCCCTTACTTTCTCTTTCTTTCTCTCTCTCTCTCTCTCTCTCTCTCTCTCTCTCTCTATCACACTCGCATGGTCTGCTGCTATGTTTTCAAGGCGTTGGCAATCATGGTCGCTGGCGTGCCCTACGAGAGTCTGTCATGGAGTCAGTTGGTAGGTCATTCGGCCTGTGACTGACTTTTCCCCCCCTCTCTCTCTCTCTCTCTCTCTCTCTCTCTCTGCCTCTCTCTCTCTCTCTCTCTCTGCCTCTCTCTCTCTCTCTCTGCCTCTCTCTCTCTCTCTCTCTGCCTCTCTCTCCCTTACTCTCTTCGAAATTTGCCACAGTGAATTGTCCAGGGAATCCCGCCAGACACACGCCATTTTGTTAAAACATGACTGACAGACACGCACACCATGTTATCGTGGTGTTGTTGTGATATTGTTGTTGTGATAGCAATGTTGTTGTCGTTGTTGTTATTCTCGGGTGGTAGGTGTTGACCCTCTGGTCGTGTCGTGTCCAAGACGGCTGTGTTAAATGCTCTGACATGTCTTCAAAATGGCGACGCCAACGCCATCAACATCTTCATCATCATCACCGCCATCGTCAGCGTCATCGTCATCACCAGTGACGAGCTGTACAACAACATCAACGACGAAAACAACAAATTACAACACAAAACTACAACAACAACGCGTCCTTCTAACAGCCAGCCATCCGCCTTGTCAGGGGAATTAAAAACCTTTCTGCACAGGGAAAATATTTTTTGCCCTTCGCCTTCTATCCTTCTGCGGTGTTCCTCCTCATTTACACTAAATACAAAATATGCCTTTTCTCACTCTCACAGTTGCTGTTATTGTGGTTTTTATCGCTGACAGGAGGAGGCGTTGCATTGGAAATTCCTCCAACTAAGTAAGTGTTTCTTACTTGCTCCGCTACCGAGTTTGACAAGGACAAGGAGACGGCAGGGCGGATGAGGCTACGATGATTCGTGAGGGACTTCCGGAGACCATCTTAAATGAGGAACGAAAGGGAGGACGGACGCACAGCAGGCAGAAGGGTTCCCAAAATAGCGAACAGAAATTCCAATTTTCCGAGAATTCTCCTAATTATAAAATATCGAATCGAATACTTAAGATCTCTCAGATTCCTCGGCCTCCTGCTTCATCTTCTTCCACTCTCGAAGAGTCTTTTACGGTACTCGAATTTTTCCGTGAAATTCCAATCAAATTATGCTTACCTGAAATGGGGGGAGAGAGAAAATGTTTCATTAAAAATCGTTTCAAAAATAATAATAATAATAATGTCAAAAAAACTGCCACGCCCCACCCAACCCCTTGTACTGGGCACGAAGCCCCTGAAATTTTTAATAATGCCAGCCAGTGCTTCCAAGTCAATGCGATTGAATTTGGGGATGTCAACGCCGACAGCTGCTGACGACGACGAAGGTTCGATTTTAATGAAGTGCAACATGTGTACGAAGTCAAAATTGATTCCGTCTCTAGGCGAGTGTCGGCTGAAGAGGTGAGAAGGTGGAGGACGAAAGCAGAAGAAGGTGGAGAAGGGGGAATGAGGGTTTGTGTCGAATATTGGAACGTGTCGAAAACACCTGGAACCAGGGTGGGAAATCCGAGGTTAGTCAAGGAAGAACAACATTTTTAGACGAAATATAAAGCCGATTTTTAGGCAATTTTCCTCGAATTCAGATTTCTCTCTAATTGAAGCATTCGAAATTTATAGATTGAATTTTAGGAAGTCGAGAGTAAATAAGAGCTGTTAGTCATTTTAATTGATTAAAGAAAAACAATAAACTATATTTTCTTCCTCAGATTCACAACATCTACGGACTCCTTTTCATATTCCTATTGTTTTTCTTTACTATAGTTTCTGAACTTGGCTTCCACTTGAACTGCCGAATGAAACTTCCATTCATTCCAATTTCTATTCCACTCAGGCCAACAGAGTTCTCTGTTACCTATCTACAGCTTGTGTGAAATAGCTCTAGGTTTTAAAGCTCTTTGTTCATCGTCTTCTCGGCCGTCCTTATCACCTCGACCGATTCATCCCTTCGTTATCTTCTGCTCAAGCCTCGCCCACACCTCTCGGACTCGCCCAAACTGCACGTAACCATATCATCTTCCACGGCCACGGAGCAACCATTCATCTTTGATGCGCACGAGGGAGTGGGATTGTGAAAAATCCGTGTAGAAAATTAGCAACAGTGGGATCGGTGAAAAAGCTCTAAAAGCCACAGCATCCAAAGCCGCTTAAGCCTTTTCTCTAAGCAGCTTTTTTCTTTTTATTTTTCTCTCTATCCAGCTCGATGTACGAATCGTGAAGGACGGCTTGGCCGACCTATGGCTGAATAGCCGAAGGACTGAATGACGGAGTTGAATGGGTGAGCTCAGTGCCGGAGCCAGAGCGACATATATGCACATGTTCTATTTCGAAAAAGTTTTATTCGAAAACGGAAGCCGATTCGCAAAATCTGTTTCGGAGGATTTGAAGTTTTCATGCCAATTGCCGACGAATCGCGTTTAAACGAAAGAAAAATCCATCTGAAAGAGAACGAGAAACCATGGACCATGGGGAGAACCAAAAAGTAAGAGACAGGGAGATAAGCGAACAAAGCAGGGGTGGCCCAACCACAACGAAACCCCTATGGAAATCCCTTCAACGGGTTGAGGTCTTTTATCGCACTCCCACTCCCTCGCTCTTTTTCTAAATGCATGCCCTTTGCAGGCCAGATTTTAATTCCCTCTCCAGTCTCTACTCTCGACTGTGTGAATGAGCGTATGTAAGAATGTGTAGGATGTCATGTGTGTGTGTATGTGTCAGAGGGAGTGTGAGATGAGTGCAGTTAAGCTCGATTGGCAAAGAGCTTAAGAAGACCAATCGGTCGCCGCTTGGCTTGGGTCAGTCAGAGTCCCGACCTATTCCGGTCCGGTCTGCCTTTGCCATTGACAGGAAAAGGCATTCGTAGTGGGAATACAGAGTGATAATTGCAAAATTCATTCGCATTTCATCAACTCACCATCCACCTCCTGCTTTCACCATTAAACGCCAGTTTCATTGAATCCCATCGATTCGGAATCCCCTTCAGGCGTTCAGACGCTCGCTATTCAGTTCATCGCCGAATGGAATGCATTAGATTGGCTTAGCCAATAAGTACACAACTGCAAGTTTACCACACGCAGTCGAGCCGAAAAGTATGCAACACAAAATGCAGTCAACAATAAAATCGACAAACAACAATTACGAAAGCCATGTGTACAGTGGGATCCAGATATTCCATTGTTATTGTTGCAATTTACCCTCGAT
Organism: Coelopa pilipes; assembly: GCA_947389925.1. NCBI lineage: Eukaryota > Metazoa > Arthropoda > Insecta > Diptera > Coelopidae > Coelopa > Coelopa pilipes. Next base: position 32,532,464 of record OX376698.1, on the reverse strand, counting down.
TTGAAGAAACAAATCTCTGACTCACACACTCACACTTATGTCAACAACAGCGAGCGGGTGGAAGGGTGAGAGGGTGATAGATAGAAAGAGAGAATGGTGACAAATAAAAGACCGCTGAAACAAGAACAACAAAATCCCATTTAAATTCGAGCTGTTTGCAAGTCGACAAAAACCGAGTCGAGATTAGTTGGCGTCGCCGCCGAGAAATATGCTATAAAATAACACTAACACAGAGTAGTGGAGGGTGAGTGGGTGGTGGGAGTGAGAGGGATGGGGGGGATTACGGGACACATGATGAGGCCGGGCCCATCGAGATTGTGGAGGGTATTGTGAGGCATTTAGGTGGCGATGAATTCGAGCCGGGAAAGACGGGAGGAGGAGACCAAGCTAATCGCTGGAAGATCTCGGTGTGATGCTAGGCGGATGGTTCGGGTTGGAGTTGAGGTTGCGGTAAGAAAGGAAAATGAGGTGGAAATGTTGAGGTTGGAGGAAGAGCAAGGAAGTGGCACTGAGGTAGGTGTATGTACAATGGACTTGGAGGTGACGAAGGTGAACTTGAGGTCAAGTAGTGGCTTAGTCCAGTACATCGTATGGTGCGCTAGCAATCGAGGTGAAAAGGTGATGGTGAATTCGTTGTGGAAGAAGAGTCACCATTGGCACAATAATGTTTGTTGATTTACCGGAAATGTAAAAACTATAACAACCTATACCAGTTTTTTAAAGAAAAAGCTTTTTATGAATGAAAGTTGAAACAGATCAAACCTCAAACTAAAGACTTTCTCCCAGTGTCGTTTCATGCAATTACAACAATTAAAAGACCGACGTTTATTGCGGTTTTTCGCCATTTTGATTTCCAGGAGTTGTTGCTATGATTTTTACATTAATTTTTTCTACTTATACTCCTTCAACTCCGTTTTTACCTTCTCCGTCTCTCCTTCGTATTTGTATTTCTACTTGCGCTCGACTGTAAAGTAGTTATTTTCGTAATAAAAGTACAACCCACACACAAACACAAAACACTACGCTATGCAGAAGCACACACACGCCGACAACACACACAAAGTTGTTCATGAAACGTAAGTTGTTGGCGTTGTTGGCGTTGTTGGCTTTTGACCCAAATGCGCATTGCCATAAATGCAAACGAACACATCCACAATTCCGAACGAGTAAAAACTCTCACACACCAACACTCTCACTCATTGCACACATACTGAGGAGCTTATAAAAGCGAATGCAATGAACTCGTTGTTGTTCTCATGTGCGAAACATTTTTCTTCAATTATTTCTTTGCAACCAATCGCCGCGATTGGTAAATATTTGCTGGTTTGGGAAAATTCTAAAATGTAATAGGATAAAATTGTTGCAAAACGAATGAAGTATTTCATTTTATTTCTCTAAAACAGCGCCATCGATCAAATTTTGGTTGGGTTTTGGGAAATTACCATAGAGAAAATATGAGCATCCACAACAACAACAACGAAAACAACGACAACAATGTAAACATTGATGACTCATCGCTAGCAAACGTGCAGTGATGAGTCAGCAACAACTATAACAACAACCACATGCACATCCACATCGTCAACAAGGCGTGGAAAGAATCGAACGATCGGCCACAGCCGAGAGAAGATTTAAATAGATTAAAACCAGACGATGACAGATCGACGACACCGAGTCTGACGCACACATACACTCGCAGGAACTCACATTTACTCATTCAAAGGCGGATACAGAAACCTACACACACATCAGCATCGAGAAAATCCTCACAGATCTTGTTCCAGTTTCAGAAAATGATAAAAAAAAGCCGACCCATGAGGGATTTTTGCTATATTGCTGATTCCACAGAAATCGAAAGATAAATTCTCCGTTGTTGTTGTCGTTTCTGTGAGTGCTTATTGTTTGTGTTTTTAGTCTTTTTTGCTCTTCTAGTGGGTGTTTATTATTGTTCATAATTGTTATTGTTGCTGGTGAGTGTGATCAAAGCATCGACTACTCAACGAGCTTTCAACATATCAAGATCTTCAGATCTCCAAGAGTGCTACTGCATTTTCATCTTCTTCTTCTTAGAAAAGGCTTCCTTCTGTAAGTTATTTGATATGATTCAATTGTTTCAAAAGTGCAATTTAAGCATAAAAGGATGACCATCCGTATAGCAAAATCAAAGAACAAATGAAATTCAAACCATTACATGAATAAAATATGCTATAAAGATTGGAAAATACCATACGCCACTGTGTCGCTATCTTGGCGACGCCATGGCCAGGCGACTCCTTAGTGACGCATCCACCGACCTTATTTTCAAAGTTTTCAATCAATCGATTGATCAAGCCCAATTAAAAATACAACTGCTCGAAACATTGTCCCTAATTTCAAATGGATATCTGATGAAGATGAAGATTGACAATGGCCGACGTCATGAGGACGACGATGTGACGCACAGAAAAATTCCGGCATACGAGACACGTCACGAACTTGCGTTTTCGGTGTCATTTTTGTTATTGTGGCCTACAGTTGCAGTACAGAAACAGCATGAGGAAAATTAAAAAATCATAAATTCATTTGTTGACGATCGCAAGTGTGAGGCTGAGTCCGGCACGCACAAAGACAGACAGACAGTCAGTCGGACGGACACAGATCGAACGCATCACGGTGGCGCCATCAACTTAAATGAACCCAGCAGATCTCTTGTTTTTATTTAATTCATATTCAGCGCAATTCAATTCAAATCAGCTGCATACTCAGTCCTGCTGCTGAAGACCTTCGTCTCATAATAACTTTAATTGAATGTCATTAAGCCAGCTGATGACAACATTGTTGTTGATAAAGAGAAATCATCTTTCACCTAGCGATATTTCAGTGGAATTTTTTGAATAAGTCCTGTCTATCATAAAAAAATAGGAACTCGTGAGAGGATTTTTTAACCTGATGCAAATAATTACAAAAAAGTCGAACTTAATCACGAGTTAAGTCACCCTAAATGGATGGGATATGCCAACAGAAGTGATCAACAAACACCACACAAACAACACGTCTGCGGAACGAGACAAAAACCCCCGTTTAATGGCTTCTGAACTAAAGCAATATTTTTGTAATTTTACCGTTAACACCCACCCAAACACACACGAGGACCTGCCGGGGAACGACCAGATACGAAGAGCAGGAAAGGCAAGTGGCGAAAGGCGGCGGCAAAAGAGGCGTGAAAGAGCGAGCGGTCGCGCGCGAAGGTGCCGAGTTATGAGCCGGGCTTTATTTTAGAGAGAAATCCGACTTTTATGCATCGCCCCATACAGACGCACACACACGCACGCACCTATGAACACACCTACCACACACAGACAGCGTTTCGCTGGACCTCGCCATCGGAATCAGTCGGTTATAAGTACATAGAAAGAGAGCGAAATAGAGGCAAAGGAAGGAGAAGGACTGGATGCGAGAGTGAGAGGGATACAGAGAGACAGAGAGAGAGAGATAGAGCAAGTATGCAAATGAATATAAAAATTGGATTACAGGGTGATTAAATGCATTGTGCGCAGCTGTAATTGACTTTTTGCCAATTTGAATAAATAACGCGACCGGCGGTCGGTACAGTGGAGAGCAGAGTATGGGACAATGAGAGGAAAGGCGGAAAGGGGAGGGGGTGAGCTCGGCTGAGAGCAAGAGCAAGCTGTTCGTGCGAAATTGGCGGTTTTTTGGGTCAACAATGAGCGTGGAATTAATTCATTATATTTTACGCGAGCCGTTCAGACCAACGACCAACGACTCCGGCGGCTGCCAGAGAGAAACAGAGCGAAAGAGTTGGCCAAGGGGCGGGAAGGAAAATCGGGAATCAGCGGAAAAAGAGGTCGATTGGGGACGATCGAAAATAAAGTTCTTAATTTACGATTTGGACTCCAAGTTGAATCGTGTAGCTCACAGCGAAGCGAACCGAAGCGCAAAAGCGATTAAGTTTATCGATCGATGACGGCCTTAAAGTGGCTCCAGTCGCAGCGAGAAACCATCGGACCGACTCCAAGGTGGACGAGGCCACGATATGCAGCAGAGATGAAAATGGGAAACATTTGCGTTTTCAAGGTGTTTTAAGTGATTCTGAAAAGTGGATTAAAAATCCGAAAGCCTCTCTGCTATGGTATTTGCGGATTAGGAAATCGTTAAGGATGCACACGCACTGCACACACACACACACCAGACACCATCTCCCATCAATGGATAAAACGATGCGGAGAGAGAGAGAACGAAAGACAGACATGGCGAGACAGAGAGAGAATTTGGAAGACAAGCTGGCAGACAGATAAATGTACCTTGTAACAGTGGTTGGACGTCCGACTATACGTTCATCTGTCTGTCTGTCTGTCTGCCGGCCGATCGATTTGTGGCTCCGCAAGGACAAAGACAAATCGACGAACAGATAAGCCCGAGATAGGAGCGAGAGCAACAGGAGAGAGCACTGGACAGACAGACAGAATAACTCAGTAACTAATGGTAGATTAGACAGAGGCAGAGGGAAATCAGGGGAATCGAGGGGAATCAACTGCCGAGGAGTCCAAGGGAAATATAAGCGGGGTTGAAGGATCGGCCGACAGATGTGCGACTGAGTGCAGGCCAGCAGATGGAGAGAAAAGGAGAGTGCACTAGAGGTTAAATACGGAGAAAGACAGAGGGTAGTGGGAGGGACAGGGGGCGAAGTCTGCCCGCAGGTGGAAATGAGGAGTCGACGAGAGATGGAGGGAGGAACAGAAGTCAACAACACGAGACGAAAGAAAGCAAAAATTCCAGGAAAGCAAAGAGGCGTGGTGGAGGAGTAGGAAGGGAAGGCCAATAGACAGGCAGACAGAGAGACAGGCAAACAGATGGAGAGACAGACTCACAGAGGCAGGGGCGGACACCGGAAAATATATTAAATCTCATGTCCGGAGGACAATTGCCGAGTGCAGAAAGGGAGGGAGAAGGTGGGAGGAAATCGAGTTTTGCATTTGTCGCATCGCCCTGTCTGTCTGCCTCTCTCTCTCTGTCTTTCTTGTTCGTTCCACACTCACCATCCTAGGTGGACGATGGACGGGCGGTCGCTTCATGTCGGATCTGGCCGGGCCTGGCCTGGGCTGCTGGACTAGCAACAAATAAAATAACAACAATAAAGACGACAAAATAAACAACAATAACAACAACAATGTCATTCCCAGCAACAGACACTCCCTGAAGGCCTCTCGACCGGCCGACGACCACGACCACGAGCAACGCAGCCTCCGTCCTTCGCTCGACCCGCTCCATCTCACTGCTCCCTCGAAATGGGCGAGTGGGCCAGGGTGTATGCGTGTGTGTGCCTGAAGTGCCAATGAGTATGAGAGGGAGACAGGGATAAGCATTGTTGTTGTTGTAACACTTGCGCCCGGAAAAACACGGGACGAGGATTCGCCAGGCGAGGGAGGCGAGGGAGGCGACAGACGGGCGGAGTCTGTGAAGAGCCATAAAAAAGATTTATTCGGTCTGCTGTCTATGGCAGACATCGACAGACACACACACACGCAAACGCAAACGCACACCCTTACACACACGTGCAGCACGCAAAAGCAGCCGCCGACGCCAGACATCGACAGGCCGTGAGTGTCGCTGGCCCGCTGTCGATGCCCGCGACTCCAGGGCGTCGAGCCAGGTGGACGAGGGGGACGTAGGAAAAGAGAAAGAGGACGAGGTTGATTGGCCCGATGGGGCGGGTTTCGCGCTCCCGAACCCACCGCAGAGGGTCGCGTTGAGGCGACAACAGTCGGCCGGGCAGACCGGGTCGATGCGTAGATCGAATTATCGGCGGTCGCATGGACAGCACAAGGAAAAGAAGCGGGAGAAGCAATGGCGAGGTCTAAAATTATCCGAAGCGTCTCAACGAAGTCGTTTCGGCGCTTTTCCAAATTATCGACGTCGGTTAACGGGAACATGGGGCGGAAAAAAGACGTAAAACGGACAAAGGGAGACCCCGTAATTAATATACATTCATGAGAATGCACTGGAAGACCATGGCGAATGATGCAGAAAGAAATCCCAGGGTGATGAAAAAGCCTAACTTAACATTACATAAATATAAAAGGAACCAACATAAATCGTCTGCGAATATTTAAATGCAATTTGAACAGATTAAAGCAACGAACCAAACGAAAAAACCAACAATCTGAAGGACCCAACTTGAACAGCAACAAAAACAAACGACAGCTAACGACGAGGACGAGAACAATCACAACAAAACAACAACAAAGAAAGTAAAATCTTTATAACAGAAAAGGGATATTTTCAATAATCCGTCCAAGAAATTTTGTAACTTCATTATAATATTTTTGGTACCTTCAAGAAATTTGAAAGTAAAAACAAGGGAAAGGGAAAAAAAATAAAACTTTTAGATCCTTCTCCGTCCGAGCTCCGGGAAAAATCTAATCGCTAATTACTCGGGGAGCAGAAGGAAGGGGGGAAGGTTCATTTAATTTACATTTAATTCAAGAAGAGGGAAAACATAATTAGGAACAGAAGAAAATGAAAATGGCGGAGAAAGAAGAAAAGTTGGAGAAAAAATCAATGATACGGAGAGGGACGATGTATAAAAATTTAACAACGCCGAAAATGTCAAAAAAACAGGCAGGAAAGTGAGGGTTAACAAGAACAAGGACAGGCAATGTTGAGCGCAGGAGGTGGAGGGAGGCGTGGGCGGTTCGACAGTGAGGGGCGGATTCGACAGCGAGGCGCCGATGACAGCGGGCGGACAACAAAACAGGACTGCGCCAGGATAACGTGGCATATTTGACGCAACTACAGTAACGAGCACATGACAACAACAAAGACAATAACAAAAGCAACACAACAACATCAACAAAAACAACAACAATCCGAGGCCGCTCCCCTCTCACCGCGCTTAATGACAGAAAATTCCGATTAAATTCTCATTAAACGCCAACTGAAGATTTTTTCACGCTTACTAAGAGATAAATATTCCATCGAGGCAGAAACTTTTCCCTCCATCTCTCTCTCTCCCTCACTCTCTAGCGAATCCAACGGAAGAGGGAAGGAGAAGGAGGGACAAGAGTTCCTGAAATTTGTCCCCTAGACATTTCTCAGCTGGATGTGGTGACAAGCATGAAATGTCCTTGGTTTGCCGGTGGAAGCGAAGGCGACGAAGGCAGTGGAGAAGACGACACTTGACAGAGGAAATGGGAGAAATTGGATGTAGAAAAAGCAACACAAATCGCCCTTGAAACCAAACCATCTTCATCTGCATGCTTCTATCGACTTAGCCTCGAGCGATTCCTGGAAAAGCCTCGCAGCAGAGCCCGAGTACGGGGAGGACATCCGGACAGAACATTAAGATAACTGCATTAAATGGGAGTCAATAGGGTGTCGTGAAGAGGAGAGAAGAGAGGGCAATGAGGACCGAGAGAAATGTCGAATAATTTGGACACATTTCGTCAGAAGATTCACGGAACATCAGCCAAATCAATTTATGGGAATTTAATGCTAATCGACTTGGTGAACAAAATGCAGAAATAGTATGTAAAGAATATGCAACAATATTTTATGAAACATATAAAATTCTTCCCACTTTTTTTATTTTATCTACAAGATATAGCACGTGATTATGGCATATCTTTATGGAGAATAGACATAAAATATTCGTGTCAAAAGAAATTTCAGGGAGCCTTTAAAGCGTTGCCATATTGATCCGACCCGCACAGCGTAAAACCTGTCGGAACGAGGGAGCGGGGGGAGGAAATGAAAATAAATGTGCTGCAAATGTCCGTTCGCCGGACGAAACCCCTACATTATTAGACGAAAAATATGGTGAATCGGGGGAACGGGACGGGAAAGAGGGAGAGGGAGACAAGCAGATAGGAAATAGAAGGCCATAAAGAGCAGTAGAGGCAGAGGAGGCGAGGTCGGAGAAGACTCGAGGCACACGGGATTCGCACCTTCGTTGCTCTGACAGCCACGAAGAGCAAGAGCGATGTGGATGAGTCAACAAAAAAAAAAACGGAAGGGAAATAATATAGAAGACAGGGAGAAGAGAATAAAATTCGCACGACGGGAGAGGGAATCGAAGGAGGACGATTGGCGAATTCAGGGGAAGGACGATTGAAGCATTGAAGACTACCAGGACGACGAGACTTTCGATTTCAGCGAGCGAGGAAACAACCTGTCGTCTCGGAAAGTGAGACCCAGTGAGGAGAGAGAGTGCGAAGAATGCCAGAGGGTGAATGAGAGAGAGAGAGAGAGGGAGACATTGATTGGGGCGAGCGAGGGTGCGTGTGAGTGTGTGAAGGAGACGGTGTGTAATTTCCGGTTGTAATGCACGGCACTTGCGGAGGCAATGAAGCCCTCACTGATGCACACACCCGAGCGACCAGCAGAGAGAGGGAAAATAAAATAAAGAGGAAGAAAAAGTAAAAAGAGAAGGCGATGACGACGACGACGACGACGACATGCTCAGCTGTGATTTTTATCATTTGTGTTAGATTGAATAGTCCTTGTTTCAGGAAGCCGCCGCCGTCGCTGCCGAAGACAACGACGACGACGACGTCGACGCTGTAATAAAATGTAAGACGAGCACAAGGGAAGAGACAGAAGAGAGAGAAAGAGAGTAGCAAGAAGATGGAGAGACTGAGAAGGATGTGGAGCGAGTCTTGCGTGTCGCTAATAAAGTCAGTTGCAGGCAATAAAGCACGGGATCCACAAACGGGGGCGCACCGCCCGCTCGGAAGGTGAACAAGTGAATTCCATTAGGGGAAACAGAAGACAATGGAGAGAGATAGATGGAGAGAGATAGAGCAAGAACTGAAATCGAGTACGAACAACAAGAAAGAAAAAAATCTATGGCCGAAAAGGTATCCGATGGATTTTCCCCAAAGACCTAAACTTTAGTCTACCTTTCTATTCAGCCTTCGTTGTGCTTCCTTTCAGCAGCGATTTTTGTAAATTGATTTTGCCGCTGTGTTTGCTCCTGTTGTTGTTATTGTTTCCGCTGCGAATGCAATTAATTCTTCCATTCTTCTTCACGCTCAGCACGTTTTTCCGCGATTTCATTGCCTTTGTTTGCAATTGAAATTGCATTTGTTTCTCTCTCGCTCGCACTCTTTCTCTCCCGCTCTCGCTCTCCCTCTCTCTGTCTTCCTTCTCGTAAATTTCCTATCGTCCAGCCCACCCCTCCAGCCCACTGGTCCGTCCTTCGTCTCGCCTAACGAAACTTTTACGTTATGTCAAAGTTTGCACGCGAGACGTAGCTTTACGTTTCCGTCGTATCGTATCGTGTCGTATCCGTCTCGTTCCATTCCGTCCCATTCCCCTCGATTCGCTATAAATTCCTTCCGTAAATTTCCTTCTTTCGGGAAATTCCGGCTGTCGTCGCGCACGGTGGAGGTGGGCAATTTTATGGGCGAGGGGAAGTTTGCATGCGGACCGATTCAGAGCGGAACGATGGAGGACAGAAAGAGTGCCCGAATCGATTTCGATCGATTTTCAATCTTTTCATCTAAGTACTATTGACGAAGAATAATAAATAGGCTTATATACGCAAATACAGATAAATTGTTTTGAGTATTTTATTTATAGACAAATCAAAGTGGAGCAGCAAGGACCAAAAATTAACTAATAAGGAATATCGGAGGAAAACGTATAAAAAAGACACAAAATGTCAACTTAAATTTTCTGTTTTATTGATTCCGAAATTCGAAAAAAGAACGAACGACACTAGAAATCTTTGTATGGAGGTAATTGGAGGAAACGAGGGCGAGAAAGGGAGAGAAGAGCAATTCAATTACAAGAGGAAATGGGGACGCGATAACGCGAACGAGGGACGCAGAGGGAGGCAGGGTGCGGAATGAATAGGTGAGTAGAAATCAAAACGATTTTCGCAGTAGAAAAAGGAGGACGGAAAACAGCAGCAACGCAAGGGGCAAAGAACGTGGAGCGGAAAGTAACGCAACGTAACGTAACGTAATAAGGAAATGCAGATGAGACATTAGAGATAACGAAAACCCCCCTCACACACACACACATACAAACGCGCACGAACTTACGCACACATGCGTGGCGGGAAGGAAGATCTTCTGGGGAGCGAGGACATGGGAAGCCAGCGAAAAGGATTCACTTAAAATTTCAAACATACCGAGCAGCAGAGGGTGAGAGGGCGGGAACGTGAGTGGGACCGAGAGGGAGAGGAGGAGTGGGAGGCATGTGTAAGTAAGTAGGAGTGAGATGCAAACGAGGAGATTGTCGCAAACAAAATGGCGCAAAAAGAAATGAAAACTTCGAGGCAACAAAATGGCGACATGAAAGTTTATCTTTTTCAACATCCGCTAAGGACCAACCAGGAAGAAAAAGAACACTGAGCAGGAGAAGGAGGAACAGCAGACGATGAGGAGTTGAAGATGGAAGCGTGAGATGGTTAGCGGATAGGAAGGTGATGACGAAAGATAACGAGAGGCAGAAAGAGACGAACGCGAAATAAACTCAAATTGTTCGAATCTGAAGCAACGGCAATGAAATCAAAAGTGAGACGACGAATAGAGAACGAGGAGAAAAGAGCGATTGATTAGAGGAGGGTGTGGGAGGGAGATGAAGAGAAGGACGAAGGGAAAGGGAGGATGGAGGCTGGAAGAGAGATGGGAAGCGAAGACTTGCATGAAATTGCATCGAGTAACGCATACACTCTCATCGCGCTAGGAATAAAGTTTGCTTAAAGTTTATTTTCTCTCAAACAAACCGCGGCGTGGATCGGCGAGGAGGGGCGAGAGGGGCGCTCGAGTACATTGGTTTTTCCTCCTTCTCGGCTTATACCACTTCTTCTTCTTCTTCTCCCGCTGCTTCGTCTTCTTCCACTTCTACTGCTCTGTTGTACAACATTTGCTCTTTGCTTCACAAGTGGGTGTTCGTTTGTGCAGCTTCGTGCGTGTGTGTGTGGGCGCGCCCGCGGACTAAAAGTCTGTCCGAGTGGCTGTGTGTGTGTGAAGTGTTTGTTGGTATGTGTGCAGAGTGGGTTTTCCTCGGTCGGGTGTCGCGCCAAAGGCAGAATTCGCTTCGTTGGTGGTATCTGCTTCCTTGTTGTTATTGTAGTTGTTGTTATTATTACATTCGCTGTTGTTGTTGTCTTTTACAACATTTTTTCTGTTTCGCCTTTCGTGGCTGCGCGTGGAAATGTTTATTTTCGTAATATTTGCGAAAAGTTAAACCGCTGTAATGTAAACGAAATGTCGGCAAAAGCGCAGAAATGGAAAGTTACCACTTGCTGGGGAATTGCTAATGAGCAGGATGGTGCGTCCTGGGTAGCGGCGGGGAGCGGAAGAAGATGAGAAAAGAGGGAGAAGGAAACGAAAAACACGATGAAGGAAGTGGAAGCATTTTTCCATTTCAAAGACTGATCAAAGACTGAAAGACAGACTGACCAGTCTGCATTAGAGAATGAATATTATTCTCAAAAGGCTTTGAATGTGTTGTACAAACTCAAAAATAATTTACAATGACAAAACTAGCAAAAATCGTGACAAATGCATTCGCTTAAGTTGGACAATTTTCCATTTCATTTACAATTTCACTGTGCAAGGGCGTGCAAAATATTCTATTTATTTACAAAATTAGAGTTTTCTAAATGTCACCTAATTATCAGTTAAAAAGGCTGATTGGTAACGAGTTAAACTACGTGATGTTTCCGAAATTATTTTTCATTACACAAACGAGAGATAAAACTGGCAAATCGAAGGTCGTTTGCAAACCATGGACTTATTAAACTAATTAAATTTTCCATTTAATTATACGGCCTGTGCGATTAATATTCATTTCTACCTAATGTGTTTAGAATTAAAAATGACAGGAAACAAACGACTGCAAATAACAATAAAATGTAATCGGTTTATGATTTACGGAATGCTCAATTTTTCAATCTTTTCCCATCGCTTCATACCACGACGCCTACCAGTGTCGCCCTCTCCTTTGCTTCCTTTATTTCTCCTCTCGCCCTCGCACTCAACCCAATTAACGGACTTATCGAGACGGCATCGTCGGCAGAGGAAAGTGAAAAACATTTCAATTAAGTTCGATGGCTGAAATGGAGTTTTCGCCAAACAACAACAAGAACAACATCAGAGATAACAATGGCACATATCACAACCACTAGGAAACAAAACCTGCTAAAAAAGCACAATAACGTTAGACAAATACAACAAGAACAAGAACAACATGGAGAGCCAAAAGAACGATCGCGCAAACAACGCAAACATTTATCAATGCGAAAATTCGAAAACTGAAAAGTGGAAAATCTATAGGGAGAGCGAACGAGAGAGCCAGGAACAAAGAGAGAGCGACGGAGAGGGAGGCAAAATGAAGCACACGTTAGGGCGCAAAAGCACGCTCGCCGGCTCGTTATGAATGGCGCGCACGCTGGCGGCAAGAGAGCGATGGGGAGAGGAAGAGCAAGGAGAGACTAGGGCAAACCGAGACGACAGGAGCCACGGGCCGCGAGGACGAGGTTTATTGATTTGTCGTGCATTCGCCAGCCAGCGACGCCAGCGACGGCCCGAGCGGCCCAGCCTAACCCGGCCTGGCCGGGACGAGCGTCCTGTGTAACGTTCGGCGCTCGGGGACCTCGCGCGACTGCAGCACAGGACGCGCCGTGTGTGTGCGTGTGTGTGAGTCCTTGTGAACATTCGCGTGTGACCAGCATGCATGTGTGTGTGTTTGTGTGAGTGTGCGTTCGTTTGGAGTGCATGTTTATTCATTCGTGTCATCAGAACGTTTTGCAACGATTTTGACCCGCCCCCCGGCAGCCGCCGCCACCGACCACCTTCATATAGAAACAACAGAGGCAAATGCATAACTCATTGCAACAACAACTCTCGCAACTCAATTGAGGGAATAATACGCTGAAAAATGGCTCGCTCTCTGTCGCTTCCTCACGCTCTCTCTCACTCGCAGACTTACTCTCTCTCTCTCCGTCTGCCTAGCTATTTGGAGCCGATGCCGCCGCAGGTCGCCTCGAGTTCGAACCTCGTACTAGCATGCGGTTATTTATTGGAATCCTGCCATCTGCGAAGCGATGGAATGAGGCAACAAGAGGGCAGGGGGCGTGGCTGGGCCCGAGAATGGGTTGCCAAGTTACACAGTCGTCGTGGGCATGGGTAGGGTGAAAGCCCGGCCGAGGCGAAGGAAGGACTCGTGGAGTCGTGGGCTTGGTCGCCACCTGAGTTGCTGTGCCCGGAATTCGAGACCCTGGAAACGGGTTCCAAACGAACGACCCACAGACCAATTATTCAACCCAGCGAGCGACCGACCGAGCGACCGAACAACCGTCAGACATCACGTCAAGCGTCCATCGTTTGGACGAAAGCAACAGCAGCCCAGCCTTTGCCAAGTTGGCCGACGGTCTGCGATGCGGGCCAGCGACGTTTCCGCTTCCGCTCTCTAAAGGTGAATGATATGTTTAGGTGTTGCAGTTTGCTTCATGCTGTTGTTGTTCCTGCGAAACTGTTACGTTGAAGTTTACCTCATCTATGTACGTGTACATGTATATGTAGAGGACACCCACATGGTCGGAGATTTGATCGAATTTTAATTACTTTCGATTTTTCGACTCACTGGCTGTTCGAATTCGAAGCCCCGTCCGCCAATTCGAAGTTCCCATGCCAGGGGTTCAAGGGGCGATGCAAGGCTTGGTGTTGGTGTTGATGGGAACTGTGAAGGGGAGGCGAGGGGCGGGTTCTTCGGTTCCTTCTGCCGAATTAATTTGGGAATTTCATTTGAGAAACGACGAGGCCCGGCATTCGTCAATTGCTCATGGTTTGCCTTCGTTAGAGTGCCGAAAGCCGGAGATTGTAGGCGTAGAGGAGGCGAGAAAGGAGGGATGGGTGGCTCGGGTGGAGCGAGTGAGAGCGGGCGGCCGGCGAGTGGAATTGATGAAATGCCAGCCTATGCCTTTCCTTTCCCCAGGACAAATTCAATTGCGACGACTCAAGTGCATTCAAATGCATTTAAAGCTGCTCCGAATGGGATCCTGAGGATTAAATTTAAGAGCGAAATCATCGAGGGGAGAACGATGAACAGAGAGGAGGAGCGGTGGTGGAGAGGAGGAAAGAGGAAGAGATCGAATGGCATGCCAGAAAACGAGATGAAATGAAAATCCTATATTGCGAATCGCTCGAAGGAATTCCCCTCTGTCGATTGCAGTTCCTGTGAAATGTGAGATCTTCACGTTGAATGTCATTAGACAGAGACACACCAGGAGACCGAGGCAAGTGCGAAGATAGAGAAAAGTAAGGAGACAAACACACACACACTCTCACACAGTGAATGACAAAACAAACGAGACAATCCATGAGTCGAAATGACATTTTAAATTATATTCAATTGTTATTGAGACTCTGAAGCTCCTGCTGTAGGCAGAAGACACGGAGGAAGAGAGAAGGAACCGGCCCGAAGATGGTGCAAGAAAGAGACAAAGAGTGAAATTACACTAATAGATTAATGAATGCAATTGATACAAATGATTGACAGAAAGATGGGAAAAATATATCAAAGGATGGCAGTGCGATAATCGAATCAACGGCTCATGAATATGTCAAACACTCTTTATGGTGGGGAGAGAGAGAGACTGATAGAGAGAGAAATATCGATATAAAGCAATTGGGAGATAACAGAATGAATAAATTGAGTGACTAAATCGAATGAAACGTTAGGCCTAAAGGTATAAATATGATGCGAATTTTTATAATAAATATAAAAATAGAATTCCTAGACAGAAATTGATAGTACAGTGAGAGCGAAGAGAATGCAATTAAATGAATGGCATCAGAAGGATTCGAGAAAATATTGAATATGGAAAATATTGATTTGCACTTGAACAAAGTCGGGTAAGACAGGACAAAACTGTGAGTGATTGAGTTTAAGCCACTTCATAAGTTTTGACAATGCGAAAACTGCATTTTACGAGCGCTCCTCTCTCCGTCGTCCTCCTCTTCCGAACGAAATGGGAGAGGGACAGAGAGGGAGAGCGCGATGGAAGGGGATAGAATGCCAGTAAAAAATACTAGAGAAAACAGCTGTCAAAGCTTAAGGGATTAACAAGGATCAGGCCAATGCTATCATCGGAAGATGGTCAGAACAAACAGATGGAAGCAAGTTAAAATTAACATTTTCAATTCAATCGTAAAATATTTGAGGAGCGAATGGATGGCGCAGCATTGAGGACGCATGAGGAAGAGGGATGAGAAACAGCATTACAAAAATGAAATAACTGGGAGAAACGAATAGTAATGAGAAACAGGGGGTCGGTAGAAAAAATTATTCAAATTCAATAAATAGCATAGCATTTAAATGATGAATAAATTATGTGTAAAAAAATGTGAATGCAAAAACTTAATAGCTAAATTGATTGATTCGCGTACTGCGAAGAAACCACTTAAAATTTAGAAAAATAGCAATTAAGGCTAGGTCGAATGAGATAGGAGTAAGAGTGGGAGGAAGAGCGACAGCAAGGAAGTGATAAAAGCGACCGGAAATGAGATTGTGAAAGAGAATCGCAGGGGGTTTTTATGGCAGACGAAAAAATAAACCCAACACAGAATTCACTTGGGGAAACTAAAAATCAATGGCTGGCATTGTGCAAGTGGAAGAGGAAGCACGTGCAGGAACCCAACGACAGCAGCAACAAATACAATAACAATAATAACAACAAAGGCTTCACTGTTGACAGCTCTCCCTGAACTGTCATAATTGCGAACACCAGGTGGCACTCGGGTTCATATTCCGGACAAAAAGTTACACTGAAGAAAAACATAAAATCACCATCAAAGAAGCTTAGCGGGAGGGAACGAAAAGGAAACGAGGCTTACAAGAGAAAACGAGAAGAAGAAGGGAAAAAGAGAGTGAATGAGAGCGGTCGAGTAAGGAAGGAAATAAAAAATGTGTTCTATATACATATGGGTATATAGGAGAACCAGAAGGGACACGGGAAGAGAACAATAAAAAAGCATTTGAGCTTAATTTACCCAGTTTTGCAGCAGAGGAAAATTCCAAGAAAGTTTTCGCCAAATGCTTTTATTGAACTTCTCTCCGACCCGCCTTCGTCCCTACGCGCCGAAGGAAAATGACGAAGAAGAATAGGGATGGATATTTCGTATTATTGCAAGTTTGATAAACTTTTGTCATTATAACAAATTTATTTGCAGATTAAATGAAGCTTGTGCAAATGGCCCACAAAGAATGGAACGGAACGGCGGAGCCTACGAAAGGGTGGGAGCGGAGCGAGCGATCCATTGACATTCCACCATCGAGCAACAGAGACAGACGGAGGGAGAGGGAGCAAGCGGCAGATAGACAGAGCTAGGGAGATCCTCGGAAAAAGTGTAGCCTAGATTTGAAGACAGCGAAACTTTTTAATGCCTTTGTTTGTCGCGACCGACTTCCGGAGTCGGTCGGTCGGTCGTTCGCTCCCTCGCTCGCTCGTGTTGCTGGGCTCGTAACTCACGCCCTCGCCACGCCCCGTCATCCACCATCGAACACCAGCCACCAACCACCATCCGTCGCCCACGGTAAGAAAATAATAATAATGGGAGGAAGGGACGATTTTTGCATCCTCTGTAATTCCCGAGTAAATCCCGAGTGGGTCGTTGCCCTGATTGCAATGAATATGGGGGGCTAAAGCGAAAATATATGGCCAGGGGGTAGCCAGGGAAGTCCGGATAGGAGTCGAAAACATCAACAACAACAACAATAAAGATGACAACCAAGTGTTAACGTGGGAAGCACAACCAACCCTGGCCCGCAGTCTCGCTGCCCCCCAGCAGTCACCAGGACGACTAAACGAAAACCAAGAAGACAAGGACGACAGCCAGACAGACGAGGACACGAGTATGAAGAGAAGGACGACAGTGAAGACAAGGACACGAGTCGGTAGACAACGACACGAATCTGAAGACAAGGGCAAGTCTGAAGCCAGTGGCGAAGCAAAGCAAGAGGACGTAGCGTGACGAAGTAGCAAAAGGAAGGGGGCACGCAGGAGGACGAGGATGAACCGCACACGAAAACATCGAAAACAATTTGCCAAATGATGCCGTCATTACGGATGAAACGTCATCGACAAAACACATGAGACCCTCCAGCGGGCCGAAAATGGAGCACCAGAGCGAGGGAGGAAGAGTGGCGGAGATAAACAGGGTGTCGAGGGCGAGGAAAAGTGGGTGGTTGAGAGGTTGTGAGTTAGAGAGAGACGGCAGCAGCAGGAAAGTGGCTCCTTGGACAAATGACGCTAATGTGAGGGAATGGAACGCAACTTGTGCTTCATCCCATTTGCGGAAACTAATAATGAGATCTGACAGCGAGTGGCGCTGGAATTTTTTCCATTCACACATCAGAACAGAAGATAAGAGGAGGGAGTGAGAAATCGGGTGACAGAGTCGGAGGGAGTGAGAAATGGGGAGCAAAAATTAATGGTTCCAAGATTTGACAAAGTCTCCAAAAATAGAGTAAGCAAAAATTGTTTATACTGACGGGTCGAGGAAGAACCAGAGGACAAATTGAAGGACATGGACAGAAAAGATCGAAAATATGGGACAGAGAAGAAACTTTAAAATTAAATTAGAAAATAAATAGTAGAGACCTAAAAAACAAAATTCTCTTAAAAAATTATTCCAACATTTATTAAAAATAAATTTCGGATTTCAGAAGACAACATGCATCCACAAAATAGAATACATTAACAAGGATTTGAAACCGTCATCAAAATCTATTTTCAAAGGTTCCTGTCGAACTCTCTTTCTCTTTCGCTGTTGATGGTAATCTGTCCAAAGAAGAAAATATGACCTTAATGTAAGAGTAAGAAACAAAAAATATGCACACAAATTGAGAAGAAGCTGGAGATAGAGCGAGATATAGTGAAGGAACAGAATATGGGGGAAGGAGCCAGAAATGATGGGAAACTTGTTGGTAACAGATTGTTTCTCCCTAGGCAACATTTTCCCCCTACCCATCTGCTACGCCGAGATCGAAGTCATAACTCAGCAGAAGAGAGGACGAGAACGAGAGAGAGAGACCCCCTCATCCGCTCCCCTTATGGCATGAAAAAATTAGGACACCCAAGAAGCTTTATTAAATAACAAGTTTCGACGACAAAAATCATCCGTGTTGTTCCTGTTACTGAGGTAGTGTTGTTGTTGGAGTTCTAGTTGTTGTTTCAGTTATTGTTGTTGCACTAGTTTTTGCTGCTCCAGTTGTTGCTGCACTAGTTGTTGTTGTTGTTGTCATGAAGCGGATCGGCACGATGAAATCTGCCAAATTAATCTGCAATCGATGTCAACAAAGTTTGCTGATATGTCACATCAGCTGCAACAACAACAACAGCAATAACAACAGGAACATCAACAACAAACAATGTGGATCAGCAACAACAACACTACGTTCATAGCCATCGAAACGGAGCACGACGTGAAGAACTTCGCCAATAACTTTCAAAAGCAAAGAAAACCCAACGAAATTGAAGAGACGAGCAAATGGAGAACAAGAGAAATCGGAAGAAGTAGAGGAAGCGAGAGAAGTAGAAGGAAAGACAGTAAGAGTAGAGAGTAGAAAAAACTAATGAAAGAGGAGCCAGAGGGTTACAAAAGACATCAGAAGGAAGGACGGAAGGGCGGAAGGAAGGAAAGATGTCAGCATAATTATGAGGACAACGACATGGAAATCGAGGAGGACGACCGGAGAAGCGGAACTAGAAGAGGGTGCAAGGCGAGAGGGGGTGATGGGAGACGGAATAAATTTCGCCCGGAGGCGACAAAGTTGTTGCCACAGCTCGCTCGGAGCCAAATGTCGACAGGCGGAGGATTTTATTGATGGCATCGAATGAGGTCGCCCGCGGACGAATAAGAACGACCAGGCAGAGGGAGATGGAGAAGGGTTGGTCGGTTTTGGCGAAAGCAGGAGAAGTGGGTGGAAAAATTTATTGGCATTTGTAATTTGAGGAAGCCGTGCCGTGAAACTAGTCCGAGACCGACGCGAGAGGACGCGAGCAAACAAACAAATGCATGCATTTCCTTTTCCGGTCGATCGTCCTAGTTGCTCGGAGTTCAATCGATCGATTCCTTCTACAACTCCTTCCGACTCAGCAAACCACAGTAGGAGTGAGAGTGGGAGGAGAGAAATCACTTCCGGTGGCGATGACGATGGATGAATATACAGGGAGAAAGGGAGGTAGTTAGAACAACAAACTCCAACTAAAAGAGAAAACATCAGACGAAAAACACACAAAAACAATGGCGAGCACAATTGCAATGATGATGATGACGTCGATGCTGATTATCAGCAACATCTTGATCATCCCAGTCACCACTCGTGGTCGCCGCCAACCACTCATTCATCGGCTCGTTCATCCGACCACGGAGCGCGATTCTCCGATTCTCCGTTGTCTTCTGCCCTCACCACCTCCCTCCATTCCCATTCTTCTCTGCACTCCTCCACTGCACTTCTCACTCTTCCCTTCTCGCACTCCTCGTTGCGGCTCCTCATTGAGGGATTCATCCGCAACCAACAATGGATCCCTTCCGCGAAGAGAGGCATTGAGTGAGGGAGAGCGCGCAGGAGTGAATGAGAGCGCTCGGCTCCTTCGCTGAGTTATGCTTCCGAGACGGGATGCTTTCAACCTGCGCTCCGATCACAGCACTCCTGGTTCTCCACGGTTGGAGCTCCAGCTCGGACATGCATTGAATCGAAATTGCTTCATCAGCTGCGGCGAAGCTTGTCTTTGTTGCTGTTATCGCTGATACTCGGTACTTCTTCATTCATGAGGAGGTGGAAAAGAGTAGGGGAGATGGAGGTAGAGGTAGAGATCGTGACTTAGTTGAAGGTGGTTCTTCCTCTACTGTTTTATATTAATTTCTTTTCTTCTGTTTTTGAAAATCCTTGCGTTTCTTATCTTTCTCTCGAATCCTGGCAACAGCCCGTGGATGAGATGAATCAAGAGAAGCTGCACCAGAGGACGGAGTACTAAGAACAAAGGGAGAGAGTGAACGAGAAGTTAAGAGAAGAGAAGAAAGGTCAGAGAGGTGACCAGGGGCTTCTGATGTAGAGATGGGAAGACACCGTTAAAGTTTCGAACAGCACGGGTGAAAAACAAAATTAACAAGGAACGGGAGACCGAAGTGGAGAGGGAAACAGACAACGGTAAGGGAGAAAAACCGAAAACGGGAAGGAGTGACAGAGAGTAATTTGACGAAGATGAGGGAGTATATGCCAAGCGTAAACCACTAGAGGAAGATGAGGTTTAAGTTGCTGTAATGATGCGAATCACTCGAAAACGACGAGAGACAGCGAGAAAAATTAACAATTAAAAAAGAACAAGAATTCAAGAAGAATCCAACAACAAGAATCTAACAGAATTTAACAAAAATTCAACCGAATCCCACGGGACTTAAACAGAATTCCAACCACCAGTGGATTTTTAAAGAATTTCGTGTGAGCAAGAGTAAGAGTAAGAGCTAGTTCAGAGAATAGGGAGTGACCGTAAGGATGACTGGAATGGACGAAAATGATTCGAAATGATTGAAAATAGATTACTATGCTAATTACTATGGGTTCTGCCCATGAATGAAGAACAAATGCAACTATATTTGAGAATACAGAATAGAGAATTTGGGAGGAGATTTTTAAAAATACTCCTCTGAGAAATGCATTAAGAAATCTGGCCCACTGTTCAAGGAACGGTACGGAAGCTCACCCATAATGCCTCGGTTAGTTGGAACAAAGCGAGCAAACCTAATGCAATCAGGCGGAAATAATGCAGTCGTTAAATATTTAGAGGTATCGACACTCACACATCCACAATTATACTGCCACACATACAGATGGAAACTCTTCACACTCTTACACACCCAGTTGCAGACATTTCCACACTCACTCACACTAAAACGAGCACTCAAAGTTCCACCACAAAGAGAACGAGAGGTGCAAATAGGAGTGGGAAACTAAATAAAAGGGAGTTAATAAATCGTCCAGGAATCGAATGGCACGAAGGACAAAGAAAGAGATGGAGTTTGAGAGTGCGATTGGGAGTGCGAAGAATAGGGAAGGATAGGGAAGGTAGAAGAGAGGGAGATCGAAAAACTGATAACGGTTGATGAGTGGCTTCCAAAGAGAATGACTGGCACAAGAACAATGGATCATCAATGGGGAAATACCATTGTAACCAAAACAAAAACAATAAGAATAAGAAAAACAAGGAAAGCAACAACCAAAAAGGAAAAGAATTCAAAAACAACCACGATCCGGCAAAGAAAAGACTTTAATAAAAAACGAATCGACGTAGCATCGAAACCGGAAATGAAGTAGAAGTAAAAGTAAAATAATAGCAACAAAAACACAACAGCAACACACATGGAGACCAAGCGACAGGAGCAAAGGACCCGGACTCAGACAGCGGTGATGATGACGATGATGATGACGACGCCAACAAAGGGCAACGAAGAAAGGAAAACGGAATGAAATGAACGAATCGAAATGGGAAAAAGTGGGGAACTCGCAACAAAAGGTTCATTAAAAGGGAAACAAAACAAGGAGCAGAATCGAAACGAGGGTGCTCGAAAACGAGATAAAAACCCGGACACTCGCGTGCTGCCTCACTCTGAATTCGTATGAAAGCAAAATCAAATTCGGAAAGAGAAAAGCAAGGACGAAGTAAAAAGTTACAATTCTTTTGTTACAGGACGGAATCGACTGACGAAAGCGAAAAGCGAGATAGGTGAGCTAGAAAGAAAGAAAGATATAAGGGGGGTGGGGATCCATTGTGGGGAAGAGAAAGAAGGAAACCGAAACAAGGGAAGACAGGAAAAAAGTTCCTCAAAGCCTGGCAAATTGCAAGAGAAGTTAATAAGATTTCTGCAGAACCACGGGGACAATGGAAGAGAACGAGAACCGAAGGCAAGGAGAAGATAGTGAAGAAAAAATGTTTTTGGAAGATTTTCGACTTAACGAAGAGAAAACGATATTTCAATAATAAATGAACCCCGTGGCACCGCATGAAGCATTTCGATGAATTTTCTAGCATTGTGCTTAGTGAAACATTCGTTTTCATTTCGGTTTCCAACTAAAAAGAAAAACAAATAGTGAGAGTTCTCCCTCTCTCTCTTTGCATATATATTCTCTTGTTCAACAAGTCTCCCGTGTTATCCTTTGCATGCCACAAGCAATCGTTACCATGTCTCGACACCCCATTCGAGGTCGAGTGGTTTTTGTTTTTGTTCAAACTTCCGACTTTTATCATCACAGTTCCCTTCGAACTTCCCATCCTCGACATCCTTTTGGTTGCCGATCTGCTCTCGTCTTCATGGTCGTTGTCGTTTTCTCGTCACCAATTCTCGATTGTCTCGTTAGATCTCTTGTCTTTCTGCAATATTGTTGTTATTCGCATGATTGATGGTGTTGTTGTTCGTATGATTGTCCCTTCAATTTTTTTTTTGTTTTTCTTTTTTTTTTTTGTGGAGTTTGTGCCATTAAGAGTCATTCTTATGGTTTACAAGTCACCAGTCGCTCATTTCGTCGATTATAAGTTTATTTTTATGTCTTTCGTATGAGTTTTATCACATCTCATGAAAATTTGTGTACGAAGGGATGGGAGGATGTTATATTTTAATAGTAGAAGTGCACATAGTAGTGGAGGCGTAGTAAGTGGGCAGTAAAATCGACATTATGAGCAGAAAATGGTAGTGGAAAACGTCATGTGCGGAAGTAGGAAAGTGTGGTAGAAATTGTGAAAACTACGAGCAAAATTATTACTATCAATTTATAGAGAGTGTATGAGAAATTTATACGAAGAACTAAGGAAACCACACATCAAGGAATATAAATCAATAAAAAATGCCTGAGAAATATTCTCGATGGACTTTTGCTCAACTCTATGAAAATGACGATGTGATGACGTACGATAGTCGGAAGGAAATCATAAATATAGCAGCATGAAACACATCATGTGCAGAATAAAAATTTTTATGATGCCTTACACGTAATTCGTAAGAGCATAAGTATTTATCGAGCTAGAGTTCAAAATATGCTCATATTGTAAAACAGGGCATACCTTGATCGAAGCTATATTTAAGGTACAGTGAGAAACCCCGTCCTTATGGATGATTCATACCCCAAAAACAATATCATTCGTGGCTCGTACATACCTGCAAAGAAAGAGAAAATAGAATTGAATTAGTAAGAAGAAAATTTGTATAACTTAAAGTGGAAGTGAAAAAAGATGAGATAAATCATAATGACGCTGAATGAGGGGGATAGACACAAATTAAGGACATCATAGCGCAATAGAAACGATACCGGAGCAGGAGGAACAGAGAGAGAATGATATAAGGGCGAGACGCAAGAATAGGGAACCATTTTTAATTGGTAAACTTGAGGAATTCCTTCGCAATATGTATTTAAATTAAATACTTTCCCTCAGACTTACTGTCATATATGAATGTGGAGAGGATTGAGGGAGAGAAAGAGAGAGAAAGAGAAGAGAACGGGAGTGAGCTGGGGAGAAGAAACAGACAAAGAAAAATATATAGAAAGGACCAAGGGCAGAGTAGATGTCATTGTTCGTCGTAAACAGTGCAGGACGAAGGACAATTAGGCGAGGGAAGAAAGGAGAGGTGGAGATGGAGGCGGAGAAAAGAAAGAGGATGTTCGCACAATGGTTTGCATTTATTTAACTTCAGGGGAGGTTTTCTGTGTTCGTTGCAGTTTTTGGTGTTGTTCTTGTCGTGGGGGTCTTATAATGAGCCTCATTCAGAGCCAGTCGGTAGCCAAGAGAAAGAAGAACCGTCTCAACCGCCACCCTTGACAACGAGTGACGACGACGACGTTGACAATGATGAGGATGATAATGGAGAAGATCATGAAGAAGATGATGACGAAGGAGATGATGAGGAAGATGATGACGTTGACGCTGAAGGGGTTGCCGTCTGACAATGACAGTGAGTGGCGTCTAAGTCATTACTTTCCACTATCAACTTGCGTCCTCGTCATTTAAACTCATTAACCATGAAAATGTACATACAAAGGGTCGGAGAGTAGACACAACGACAACGACAGACAGACAGAGAGACAGGCTGGCAGGGACATGGACAGAGTCATGGACAGAGAGACTCATGGACAGAGGGATTCCTGAACATGGACAGAGGGACCCACAAGCAGTCAGTTAGATAGCCGCCAAAGCATCGGACAGACGAACGAGGTAACAAACGAACAAATGAACTAGGGAAAGGTAGGCGGACAAGTGTGAGGAAAATTCCGAGAAGCAAGTATGAGGGTAGGTAGATAAATACACAGAGAGAGACAGCAACATGCAAAAACGAATGGAAACTGAGAGCCACAGATGGGCGACAGAAGGCCGCAGAAGCCATGAGACATGGTGGACGAATAGTTGGAGTCTCAGGACAACTGGAACATGCGACGGGGTGGAATGAAGCGAGGGAGTGGGGAGATAAGCGAACGCAGGACTCAAGTAAATGAAGTTAATGTGGCTTGCATAAGTAGATTAAGGGCAGAGACCAGCAGGAGGGAAGGAGAAAGACAGACCTAGAGAGAGGGAACGCAAAGAAAGAGGGGGTAGTAAACGGAATCTAGGGAGAGAAAGTGAAGGAATCACAAATTTGATGTGTGCACAAGAGAGGAACGGAGAGAAAGAAGGAGTAAAATGAAGAAGTAGAATGTGTAGAAGGTCGATACAACAACTAACAAGGAATGAAACCGTATGCGGAAGTAGAAAGAAAATATCAACAAGGAATAGGGAGAAAATGCAACGAGGGTTGAATTTGAACTCAAGAAAGGGAGAAGTATTGAGTTCATACACAAGACAAGGAAGTGTAAATGAAGAATTTTCTAGTCGACGGATAAGTAATCATAGGATGGTCATCAGCAGGAAGCACACGGGAGACTGAGGCAAGGGTCGCTGATTACGAGGAAGTGGCAAACGAGCGATGATAAAGGGAAGAACCAATGCTTTAATAATTAATTAATGCGAACGTTACTGGGAATGTTTCCGTCATTTGTAAATCTTATACTACATTGCAGTATCAGCTGGCACTAAAACAACACTAACGTGGAAAACAACAACAACGTATTCAGAGGGAAATTATAGCAATTACAGAAATATTAAACAGCAAAGATATTATTCCAACACCTTCGTTGATTAATTGTCAACAATATATAGGAAATAAATAAATAATTGCAATGTCGACAGAGCCGGCAACAGCATTAACGATAGCAACAACAAGAAAATAGACAAAAACCACTCTTTACAACAACCAGACAATATCGATATTCATGCAAACCTACAACAACAACAACTGGATGGATACGAATGGCTGGCCGGACATGCAGGATTCGCCGTTGACATTGACGATGCAGCAGGACGTGACGATCGTCGGCCGTCAGTCGTC
The DNA here is from genome assembly GCA_947389925.1 of Coelopa pilipes. Lineage (NCBI taxonomy): Eukaryota > Metazoa > Arthropoda > Insecta > Diptera > Coelopidae > Coelopa > Coelopa pilipes. Next base: position 32,507,040 of record OX376698.1, on the reverse strand, counting down.
GGTCGTCACTCGTGACGAGAAAATTTTAAAGGATTTTCTGTGTTTCCACTTTTTTGTTTGGAAATTTGTGATTTTTTCCAGCTTTCCCCAATGTAAGTGCCATCGATAACAATAACAACCACAAACATCACTCAATGATCGTTCGTCCGATGGACAAAAGGAGTGCGAGGGCAGGACCGAGATATGCACAGGCAAGGAGAAGATAGAAAGAGGCAGACGATCCATTGTTTGCTCTTTTGGGTTTAACTTGTTTTATTTATTACTTTTAAAATGTTTTTCTTTGTTCCATTTTTGCAATACTTCAATCACATTGAAGTGAAATGGGAATTATAAATGAACTGTGTTTTATTTATCGGGCGGTCATCGTAGTATTGATGTTTTTTGTTTTGTTGTTGTTGTAAAAGGGAGTGGACAACACAGGCCAATCAATCATACCACACTTTTGCCTCGGACCCCATGCCCACGAAACTCATTTTAAATCAATTAACGTCGACAGAGTAAGCGCCAAAAATTATACTTCATTTTTCGTATTGCTCGAGCTGTGGTGGAAAATCACATTTTTTTTTTTTTCTTATTCCGCCGTTGCAATCGTAGGGCAATCGGAGAGAAAACAACGACAAGGACGAGAATGAGAATCGAGGGCAAAACTGAATGAATGAGCGAATGCAGGACGAGTGGTTGGCTGAATAAAAACAAGTGAATAATTGATTGGTCGATGGCAAATTAAAAAAAAAAAAATAAACCTGAAGGGATTCAACACAATTGTCCGGCAGTTGATGAAAAGGAAACTCGCACATATCGATCTATGAATCGACTCAGAAATACAGGATGCGCTGCTCATTCTATCAGTAATCAGATATATGTGAATTCAAGATGAATATGATGATTGATGCAACTGACCGGGAACGGAAAACTCAATTTCCCAATTTACTCCCATCCCAGATCCTTGGGTCACACTTTGCAAGCCAGTGGAACTTTGGATTGTAGGATCTACCAATCGGTGTTGATCACTACAAGGACATTTAATTCTCAACAACAACAGCAATTGAACGGATAATGCGGGCAATGCATTAGCAGTGATTTCGAATTTCCCCGTCGGCCACGAACTGATGACGAAATGCAACAGGACAACAACAACAACATCCTAACAACTTAAAACCAAAGGCCGTGCCGGAACCCGTCCGTCTGGACCCCGAGGATGTGAGCGAATGAGAGGTCAATTGTCTCAGATTGGGGCCGCAGATAAGCAGATAAGCATATAAGTCCGCGACATGAACCCACGAACTAGCTATAGAGGAGTTGTAGCGAGCGAGAGGAACGATGAGGGAAGGATAGGAGATGAAGGTGGATGAATAAGCGAACGAGACATAGAGAACTTAACGCTAGCAATCGGGGGTCAGGGCAAAGAAAAACACAATCAGACAAGGGGTTTCAATTTGAAACAAAAACCCCGCAAAAGTCGAATGGGAGGCAAAGGAGGGATGGGAGGCGAGTGGTGACGATGTGTTGGAGTTGGAGTGGAAGTTGATGGGGGAGTTTGTTGGGTGAAATTCAATCCGAAGACATGTGCAAAAGAAATCAAAAACGAAACAAGGGCATTGGCCAAAGCAATGACAGCAATGACAGCAATGATGGCGACGAGAAAATGAGAAACATGTACAACAACAATGCTAATAATATGAAACGCACACAACAACATACAAGGACAACAACAGCAACAACTTTTCAACTTGTCACTTGGACATTGTGTCTGTCTCTTTCCTTAACGTCGCTCTCAATGTTGTTTCTCCATCTTCCTCGCTCCAACGAGGCAACGTTTGGAAATTTCAAAACAAATCCCCAACAAGCGACAACAACATTGTCAATGACAATGACAACAACATCGTCAATGACAACAACAATAAATTGCATCGTCTTGTGTTGTTGACAAACGAGCTGGAATGTTGCTGCCAGCAAATGTGGCACCGACCGACGGATGGATCGACGGACGAACGGACGGATGGACCGACAGAAGGACGGATAGACAGAGAGAGAGAGAGCAGTAGCAGCTGCAACAAATAATATTTTTCCGTTGAAGGATTTGTTTTCGCAAAATTTTATATGATTTTACTTTTGTTATTAGATCTGGCAACACTGTCATGTTGTTATGGAATTATTACTTACGACGTTTCCATCTCTCTCTCTCTCTCTCTATCTATCTCTCTATCCCACTATCTCTGACTGCCTCTCTCTATCTCTCATCGTTGCAATGGCGGGCAGCAGCAACAACAACAACAGCAACATCAGAAACTATGGATTTCTTGTTGTTGTCGATAGTTTGGCCTTTGTTATTGCCGATGATATTTTTAATGTTGTTGGCCCATTTATGGTCGTCACATTTGATCAAATAGATTACAGTTTGCTTTGTTTCTGTCTGGCCTTTCATTCCCACCACACCAGCAACAGTATTAACAATGACTGCAACAACAATGATAAAAAATAAGAACAGCAACAACAAGAGAAAAATTATCTGATGATATGAGCGCTTTAATCCTTTGGTGAAAAGTATTGTCTATTTTTGGTGATGGTGATGACGACGATAATGTTATTGAAGTTGAATTCAGTTGTACAACTAGAGCTTTGTTCTTGCGGTTTTACGTTGTTATTGTTGAAAATATTCATGTTATTCATATTTTGAAGTTCATATTTTGACGTAACGGTTGGCGAGTTCATCTTCAATCAAATAAAGTTGTTGTGAAAACTATACATCGATCTGAAACCCATCATTTGGAAGCCCCAAAGACTGATCGACAGCAGGCTCATCAACCCATCTCTGCGGAGGTCTTCTGGACCCCTGGAGGCTGGAGGAATCGCGTGCGTCAGTCGCGATCCGGTCCCAACGAAGTGGGCCGGGCCGGGCCGTGCGCAAATTTCGGGTTGGGTCGGTGCGTTGCGGTCAATAAATTTGGGCGAAGAGAAATACCAGAAAAGAGCCCGCCCGGCCGAAGCGATTGAATCAAAGCCACAGGCATGTGAAATACCGTCACCGACGAAACTGGCCACCGATCGGTTCTTGGGGCGGCGGTTGCTCGTGCCGTGGGCCACCGAGACCTCGGCAGGAAACCGCCAACCAACGCCAAATCACGTGGAAGCATTTTTCCAAACAATTTGTGCTTAAAATCGAGAAAAACTCTGACGTAAATGTGTTTGATTTTGTGCAGGTGTGTGTGTGTACCTGCGAGTTTGTTTGTGTTTGTGGTGTGCCTGGTGGGTTGGTGGCGAATTTGCTGAAATGTAAATGTATATTAAATTGTTTTATTTATCGCTCTGTTGATTGTAAATCGCCAACGGATCGCCAACGGCAATCGCAATCGCAACTGGAATTGAAATTCGTATCGAAAACAGAAATAATTGCTGGCGTTGAAGGGGATGAGTGGGAAGCACACGGAGGTGGCAGAGAGGGAAGAGGGGTTTGATTCGGAGATACATGTGAGTTCGGAAATAATTGACACGGAGCTGTAAAAACAAATCGCACATGAAATCAGAACCAAAATCGAATTCAAAAATCTCTGGCTCCTCAAAAATGCAGTAAATGTCACGTTCCAATCTAAATCGAATAAAAGGAAAGTAATCGTTATAGTTGAACAAAGCAAAAAAATTGACATCTAAAGAGAAATATAAAATGCAAGACAAACAAAAAATATTTTGAACCGCAAATTTAATTAAAACAAAAATAGAAAAGTTTTTTGAATACATAACAATTAATATTAAAAAATAATATAATTGCTTGAATAAATCAGAAAATATATTAAAAATAACCAGCAAAAAACGAGAAATAAATAAGGCAAAAGGAAATAAATTATAAAAAAAATTCTACAATAACACGAAAATAAATAATTACAAATAAACAGTAAAATAACAAAAAGTAAAAAGGTATTTAATAGGACCAAATAAACAACAGGAACGACTAAATTGGAATGACAAAATACACAAATAAGGGCTCACGAATATTTCCCCGCATTATGGGGTTTCCCAGTGGACAATTTCCGAGGACGTTCAAGGGTAAATTGGAAAGAACTAGAGAGGGAGGGAGATAGGGAGGAGCAAAGTATTCACCTCCGCACCGATAAAAGTGGAGCACGATTTGACGGCTCGCCTCAACTGCGCCGGGTGTGAAGGGGTGGTTTTATGGGCGCGTCCTTCGCCCTGCACACAAGTGTCCTTGAGCGGCGACGTCGGGTTTTCCACGACACGAGAATTGTTATTGCACCTCAGTTGTTGTTGCTGCGGCGTTGCGTGGCATTTGTCGCCACTAAAACGGAATCCATAGCCATGAGGGCGGAAGACCGATGGAGTGACCTTCCATTCACTCAACAATAAATTCCTGTTTACGATTTTATTTATTAATTCATGGGTTGTGCTGGAAGTTGTGGACGGAAGTTCACGAAACCCCACGTGTAATTAATCAAGAAAAGTCTGTCGCAGTGGATCACGAAAACTCGGCCATGTGGTGGAGGAGAAGAAGCCTCTCATGGAAGACTTCTCATGGTCAAAGAACACACGCCACATCGCACTCGAGCCTTCCGAAGCAAGTTACGACAAAAAAGCACTTGCTCCTAGTTGAAAACTATTCCCAAGTTGAGCTCTTATTACGAGCTTAACGCAGACTTCGATTCAAACCGAAGTTCGCGTGATGTGCGAAAACAAAGCTGCGCTGTAACGAGTCGAGTTCGAAAACAAAATCCAATTAGGATCCGACTCGGTGTGGCGACGGAACCGGATCCGCGCCACGTGAGGGCCGTGTGGTTAGACGACGATTAGGCAACAACACCGACAACAACAGCATCACTTTCAACAACAAGAACAACAAGAACCACATGAGTGCTAACAATAACAAGCAGGACTTCGTGTGTTCCGAGTAACATGCTCGCAAAATCGTTTTTTACACAAATTTTAATAACTTTTTAATGAATTCGCTCATAACTATGGAGCGTGAGCGGCGGGAGGAGGCGGAGGGGGGGAAGTGCCAGGACTTCCGGGCATCTGGCGGCACCCTGCGAAATCCTCTTAAATATTTCGGACTGGGGAAAGAGAGGGCGAGTGCGAGGGCGAGCGAGAACGAAAACGAGAGCGCCGACCAATCCACGAAATCCCGACAGTTGGTTACAGCAGCGAGAGCCTTGTCAATTTCCATACTAACACATGCACACACACACACACTGACGCACATACACATGCCGACAGTTCGACACTTACACACGTGAGGACTTTTTAAATATGCAACGCCAACAAAGACAATAACTAGCCATGACAACGAAAGGAAAAATGAATAATTATGACAAAAACCATGGAGCAATGAAAGCATAAGAAGAGCAACATAACAACTACAGCTACAACAACAACGATTACTACAACAAATTTGCATGGATTTGAATGCTCATGTGGAAAACTTCGCCCCCAGTTGCTGGGCGACCTCGTGGCTTTTACTCGCAGTTGACCAAGGTATGCTGATGCGATGGAATGGGACGACGGAAGCCAGAGCAGAAACAACCAACGACAGGAATACCAGCAAAAATGCTAAAAGCCAGAATCTAATAAAATGCTTTATGATATTTAGTCGCTGGTCGATGAAGCAACTAAAAACCGTTAACGAGCTTTTCAACGACGTCGAAACCCCGTTAGTGGGAATGAAAATATCGGTTGAAATTAACTGGTTGAGGTATCTAAACGAGATGGAAACGGGGACTTTAAAGAGACGTGGGGAGGTGACCGAGTGAGCGAGAGGAAGGGTGCAAAAGGAAGAGAGTTGGAGGAAAAAATCAACATAAAGGAAAAAATAAGTTGTGGGGAAATTAATTATTTAAACTCTGATGGAAAAGCAACCTTTCACCCTTGCTTGGCAGTCTTTCAACGTTGGGGTTTGGGAAAGGAGTATTTTATGTTTGTGTTGTACTTGATGTTCGTGTATGAGTGTGTGATGTGATGTGTAGTGAGGGGTGAGTTTGGTGGTTCGAATTTGAATTTGAAACCACAGCATTCCTCGATAGTTGAACTTTTCAACTTTTTGCGGCAAACATTTCAATTATTCAACAATTCAATTTGGTTGGCTGGTGCGAAGCGCCAGAACAAAGCACCCGACCAACAACAACAACAACAACCAATCGTTATAAGAACATCTCACCAACATTCAACTACACTTTGAACCGCAAATGAAAAATATGCAAAATATGCAGTACCAAAATACAACAGTAAAAGTGTCTAGGAAAATAGCTTCGACAACAAAAACTTAGCAAAAACCAAAGTCAACAAAATATCCACAATAACAATAAAAACCATCGGCAAATCAACAACAACAAGATGACTTGATGTTTACACAATTTAGTGGTAGGTTTTATTTCGTTGCCGTTTTTTAACCCAAACATTTTTATGTATACAAACAAAAATATAGAGAGCGAAGAAAAATAGAATGAGTCAAGCCAGTATCAGAACAAAGAATTTATTCAATGCACATGGATGTTTTATTTCCGAAATGATTTTTCAGTTATTTTCAAGGGACACACACAGACAGACAGTTATATATTATATATTTAAAAAATGCGAAAGAAACGACTAGATAAGAGAAGGCGGGAAAGTTACAAAAGATAGGAAACTTTTTCAGAATTGCGCCAAATGTCTGAGTTCTACAAAGGAGAATCAGGAAAATGGTCAGAAAGTGAATCAGGACAGAGGTGAGAGGACAGAGAATTGTATGGAGAAACCGAACCGAAACGTAATAAAACCGGGAATAAAAATAGAAAAATAAAAAAGAAAACACAGAAGTAAACCCGACAACAATAACAATTTTAGTAAATTACATTGAAAATTGTAGAAATATGTAAACAAGAGAAGAGAGTGTTTTGTGTGTGTGTTCAAGAAGGGATCAAAGTGCGTACGTGTGAGTGTGAGGGTGGATGTGTTCGAATGTCTACCCCAGTCATGTGTGAGAGGTGATTTGGGTAATGTTGTTTTTGTTTATTTTGCATGTGCCCATTCGTTCGTTTATAGTTCCAAGCGTTAGATTTGCAAAGTTCTCGGTTTCAACAAAAATAATGACACTCACACACATACCATAAACCAAGGCAAAAGGACACCGCAGCTCACAAACGCACACAAACAAACACGCACGGGTATGCACCCACACATGCTCAGTTAAACGTAGCCGAATTAAATTTCGAAAATTGCGAAGCCCGCAAAAATGCAGCCCAACAAGTGGGACGAGTGGGAGGCCGTGGAGAGGGAGAGGGAGAGAAAAAGAAGGGTGCATGGAGAGGGAGGGCAGCGGGCGTGAAGGCGACCGGAGGATTCGTCGAGCGTGTCGGTGACCGACCCGAACGTCCGCCGACGCACAAACAACCGGGCCAGCGCTTGCTCTTCATCCTCGTCCATCACCCCATACCTGCCGCCCCTGCCTCCTTCTGCACCCCTCCTACACCCCCACAAGCAACAACAACTCTGTGAAATGGCTTCGCACAAAGAGCAACAACAATATAAGCGGAGAAAAAAGGAACCAAGCAAAACATGGAGAAGGAATGGAGAAAAAAGAACATAACGAGGCGAGGATTAAATTTCGGATCTAAAGCACTCACATGGTAGTGTTGTGTTGAGGGGCGACTATGTGTATGTGTGTGTGTGCGAAATGGCAGCCATTTTAAAATGTAAATTTAAATTCTTGTTTAGAGGATTTTGTGCATCACGTATATTTTGAAATAAACGAATTTATTCAAAATTCGCCTGCATAGCGATAATTTATTCCACAACATGATTTCATTGATTGATTTTATAATTTTTATTTATTGAACTTCTAATCGTCTAAAACTATTTTTGTGTTTTATTGTGCTTTGAATAACTGTTCCTCAGTATTTAATATCGCTTTAATATGAATTACGTTTAATTCAATACAACAACTCAATATATTTTCCATTCGTTTTCATATGTTTACCTGGGTAATATATTTTTAAATCTTTAATCGCATTTTCTGGCATTTACAGATATTTTTGTATGCATTTATAATAATTTCATGACCTTTTATTGCCGGTTTTTTACGACAGCCTCGTCTACATTCGAACTTAATTTTGGGCAATAACATTTCGCTCTCTCTCTCTCTCTCCTCATCGCCTTTGCCGACACGTTGCCCCACTAAACATCCCAAATTAACCCGGATCCTTGCCTCGCTCGCCCGCATCCCGGATCCCCGCTCCAAGCTCCGGGTCCCTTCGATTTACAATGTTTGCTTAACCCTTGGCTGACCATTTTCGCTGACGCCTCGTTTCGACCGTGGCGTCGGTCGTCCCTGCGGCGATTGTGACGCCGGCTCCGACTCCGATGCCGGCGCTGATGCTGATGCTGATGGCGATGGTGATTGCGATGCTCGACATGTCCGCAGGGCGACCGCAATCTTTGCGCAATTTCTTTTTGGGCGTCCTGGCATGCAAGATTGCGGCCTACTTTACGAGCCACGCCAGTAGAGGGCCGAGTCGGGGTCGCGGCCGCGGTAGCCGACGGATGGGGTCCATGGGGAGCCGAGGGCAGTGGTCAAAGTGGGCCGAACGTGACGCAGTGACGAAGGTCAGCGCAGAGCCGACGGAGGAGGGAGTGGAGAGAGGGAATGAAAACGAAGTAGAGGAAGAGAAAGGACTGGGGAGAAGAAAGGGAAAGGATCGGAAATAAAGAACAGAAGAGCTTGAGCCGGAGGGCCAGGAAGGGAAAAGGTTGGGCAGAAAGGAAAATGTTGCGACTGAAAAGGGCGAGAATGAGAGGCCGAAAGTTCAGTACGAATAAAACTCGAACTCGGGTCAATTTAAAACCCGAAAACACGACTCCTGAGAGGGATGCGAATTTGTAGGCGGGAGGGATGAAGAACAATAAAAACAGAAGAACAATCAGAGCTATTGCAACATACATCACCCACTCTCTCTCCCTCTCCCTGCTTCACTCTGCAGCTGCAAGTGTCGTGCGACAGCGACAACAGCAACAACAACAATCAAGAGGGAGATATCAGAACCTGAACCTACAACAAAAACATGACCCAGTCACAAAAGTCACAAACAAACAACAGAATGGAAATGCACCAAGGAGATGTGGAGAAGGCCAAAGAGGAGGAGAAAGGGCTGGGGGTGCCTGAAGAATAGAACAGGAAGAAGGGAGAAACAGAGAGCTTCCTCAGGAAAAGGGAGATGGCGGGAGAAGAGGAAGACGAAAATGGGTTACAGTGACAATTTTATCTGCTGCAGCGAGACACAACAACAACAGCAACAACTTTTATTCAAGCATTCCATAAACTTTTGCCTGTATCCTTCTTTCTGCACTATCAACTGATCCCCCCAACCTTCCTCATCCCGCCTTCCTGTTCGTCCTTCTCAACAATTTTTTCTGTTGTTTTTGCGTTTCACGTCCTTCGCTCTTTTGTTGTTATTTTGCTCCATCTTTCAGAATGCATTTTTTAACCATTTCTGCTACTTACAAAAGAATATTGAAACAATAAAATTTTCATATCGAAGTTTCTTTTATCATCAAAATACATAATCTCTTGATTCTCCATATTAGCTTGCAATCCGGAGAAAGACGTTTTTTTCTTCTAAGAAACAAGAGAAAATTAAAAACTCCTAGAGACACTTATTTCCAATTTTGCAATTCCACGAACATAAACCAGTGCCTAATGCAGAGAAAAACCTTCCAGGAAAAAATGTTTTATTAAATCTGTAACTTTCACGATTATCCCTCGTAACACAATGCGAAATTCCTCGATTTTCTCATCCCCTTACTCAGTCACCTCCTCAATTTCTCCCCATCCTCGGCCCTGCCCACCCTCCCCCTTCAAGACTTCCGTTGATCACAGCAACGAAATCTGGTCGAACGCGCTCCGTCCTCGTCGCATTGATGGGCAGATAACTATGCTGTACTCCAGCTCAAAACAAGGCCTTTAAACGAGTTGTTTCTGCCGAGATTGAAGAAGGGCTGGAGGAACGTGTGAAGAGCTGGCGGCACGATTGCCTCATGAATAAGGTTCATTCATGAATTTCTTAATTCCCCCTCCACAATTCGCTCGTCATTCATCATCGTGGACTTCACCGAGGCTCCTTTAAGTCTCCCCTTCCACCTCGAATCTTCCTCTTCACCACGACTCCTCGTTTGTCTCTTTTTCCGCCCCGTCCAAGACAACTTCTTCCCATACCTTCGTCCTCGCTGATCTCGCTCGGTTCCCTCATTTCCGGCCACCTCGACTCGTCGCCCCCCCCCCCCCCCCTTTGTTGCTACGCCCCGCTCCAGTCCCACGCCCACTTTGGCAAGTTTTACGAGATTTTAATTGCACGTTAAGAGAAAAATTAATGTTGACTTCGGATGATTCTTTGCTGCTTGTGTCTTCTTGGAATTCTCTTGCATCGGATGAAAATTAGCCTGCGCTACAATGTTGTTGTTATTGTCGTTGTTGTTGGCGTTCAATTTTTTCTCTTTGTCCCCTTTGTCTCCTTCTTCCCTTAGCGTCGCCCTCTTGGCTACTGTTGTCGTCGTCGCCACGCGATTCCTGTGTCCAGAAACAACAACAACAAGCAAGGTCCAAACAACAACGACAACAACAAGGTCTCGCCACAAGCTCTCGCTTCATGTTTGTTGTTACTGTTATAGTTGTTCTTGTTGTTGCCCCTGCATAGGAGTGAAGCGTGAAAAATGGTCAACGGAAGCCACAGCAAGAATCTGGAGAGAGATGGAGGGAGGGCGAGAGATGGAGGACCAACAACGTAAAGCTAATGAGCAACAGAAGCAGCCACAGCAATAACAACAGCAAGAACAACAACAAAAACTGCAACAGCTACAATAACAACATCTGCAACATTTGCATAAATGCATGTTGCAGTCACTCATGTTCATGGGAGGCAGAGCAGGCAGAGGAGGAGGCGAACGTGAATTACTTGATGGATACGCGAGCGACGTCGATGGGGAGCGAAAGAGAAAACGACTATAACAAGCGCGCGCGAGAGAGTGAGAAAGAAAAACGAGGTATGGAAGGCGTGTCTGCCTAGGCCGCGCTGGCCAGGGGGACAAGAGAACAAGTTTGAGTCTCGGTTTCAACATTCATAAACGGATGCCATTAATTTTTTGTCCGTATATTTTCTCTCTCTCTCTCTCTCTCTCTCTCTCTCTCTCTCTAAGGATATCTAAGGAGAAAGTGGGAGAAGAATTCCTGAAGGAAAGAATTGCGGAGGAGAAGGCACAGAAGAAGTCGGCGAACGGAAGTCGAAGTCGCCTTGGCTGACATGAGTGAAAGAGGGCGACCTCTCCTTTCTCTCCTTTCTCTCACACGTGCCAGCTCCACTTGGCCTTCCCTCCCCTCAGCACCTCATCACTCTGGCTTCCGTCCTCACTTGTTGGTGACTTCAAATGCAGCAGCAGCAGCAGCAGCAACAACAGCCATGACTGACAACATGAAGATGCATTGCGTTCCAAAGACTTAGGGGACAACAACGCAACAACCTCACTAACAACAACAACTAGACCAACATCACAAGCAACAACATTCACAACACAAACAGCAACAACAACATCATCACTAACAACAACGTCACCAACAACGACAACCATCGAGAACAAATGCCAAATGTTGCACGCAAAATATGATTTGTTGCCGTCACAGATGTTGTCGTTATGTTTGTTTTTGTCACTGCTTCTGTTGTTGTTGTTGTGGTTATCGTTGATGCCGTTGTTGTAGATATTGTTGTTGAAATCTTTGTTGTTGTTGTTTTTCTTGTTGATACAGTTGTTGTTGTTGCTGCGTTGGCTTCTGATCTGCTTACGTCGGGTCATTGGCGAAGCTATTTTTCGTAACAAACAGAAGCGATGAAGGAGTAGAGAGCAAGCAGTAGAGAGAAAGAGAGAACGGAGTGGAAGTGCAGAATTTTGAGAAAGAGAGAGAGGAATAGCAGGACAAGGATAGAGGAAGACCAAACCCAGAGGCAACGACACGAACGTTGGCAGCTCTTTCATCAAATTCTGATGCTTGCGAGAGCAGGCAGGGCGATGGTGCGAGAGGAATGGCGTGGGAGGTACGTAGAAGACAGGGGGTGGAAAATTTGTCGCTAAAAATGTTTTCGAAAACTTTTCGAGTTGCCCAAAAGAAAAGTGCAATTGCATTAGAGCTTGCGAGTTTCCCGGGTTTCCAGAGCCCGAAAGTTCGCGATGACTTTGAAAGTTCGATGAAAGCCTTTTGTGATTCGATTTGCAATAGAGAAACAGAGAGATCGAAAGTGAGAGAGAGGAAGAGAAAATCGACCCACTTGGGTGGAATTGAATTTAATTTTACATTTATCAATGCAGACATTTAAGGAATTTCTCAAATGTTTTCGAAAAACATTTGAAAAATCATTTACTGTGCTTATCAAAGGAAAAACCCCTACCACTTGCCTTTGAACACAAACTAGTTTATGGAACGTCCAGAAGCCACGGGGTCCAGATGTGTAAAAAATCGGTCACATCAGAAACATTGGGGTGAAGTTATGTTAATAAAGAAATCCTGCTCACGACATTTACGCACACTAACATAAATATACATACAACACACAACTAGGTCGTGATTTTGAAACATATGTAACAAGGGAAGGAAGGGCAATCACGAAGGAAAAATGACAAAAATAAATAAAGAAGGAAAAAAAACAGTAAATATACATTAAAAAAATAGTATAGATATAAAAAATATAAATAAGGTTATATAAAGAAGCACAAGAAAATTCAGAGCATATTTTCAAACATTTTACAAAAATAATGGTAACAAGAACAACAAACCGCAAAGAACAGAATTAAAAGTTAATTAAAAGTAGTTGTTAAAAATGTTGTTTAATTCAAAATGTTAGAACTTTATTTATATGAAAAAATAAAATTCCACAAATGACAGAATAGGATCGGAAATATATTTTATTCCAATTGAAATTTTAAAAACTCTTGAAGCTTACCGAAGAAAGTCTTGAGAAGTTTTTGGGGTTTTCCAAGGAGACAAAGAGAGGGGGAAAAACATAGGAATTTCAGTAGAGGAAAATTTCTGGGAGGAAAAGCTCGACTTCTTCTTATTTCTCGTCCCTGCGCCCTAAAGCAGAGAGAGAATAAATTTCCTGAAATAAGGTTTCACTCCTCCTGCCTCTCGCACGCGTGTGAGGAACGTTTTAATTACGTGACAAAGAGGGGCGTCTGAAGGGCGTGGCGTAGCGCGGTGGTTTGGGTAAGGGTGTGTGTGCGGGTCAAGGGTTGCCAGATGTGTTTAAATCCGAATGGGAACACCGTGCACTCACGCCAACGGAGGAAGGACGCAAGGAAGGTGGGGACGAGAGGTGGGAAGGAAGGAAATAAAACGCATTGCGTGCAACGCTGGCATGATTTTTGTATTTCGACTTTTCTCCCCACACACTTAGGCACAGAAACACACACGGCACACACACACACACACACACACACATTCCCACTTACACATGGAATGCGTCCTTCTCTCGTTCGCTTGGCTGGCGTCGCGGGAAAATACAACAACAACGAAATAAAAATGCCCACTTGCATTTTCTTTGCGGGCCACACGTTGTTCGCCAACTCTCTCTCTCTCGCTCTGTCTCTCTCTCTCGCTGTTGTTCTCTCACTCATTTTCTTTCCTTTTGCCATCTTGAGTTGTTGCTGGTCGTGGTCGAGTGGTCGTTGTTGCTTCTGCTTCTGCTTTTGCTGCTGCTGGTGTTGCTCTTTGCCCAGCAACGTGATTAAGTTTTAATTTCCTTTGCGTTTCATATTTACGAGCGAACCACGAACAGGATTGGGAGCATGGGGAGAGACGAGGAGAAGGCGTGAAGGACGGAACCGAGGGAGAGCGTGGCAGAGCGAAGGGGAAAAGGAGGCATCGAAAGGAAGACGAAGGAGGCCCGACGGCAGACCCAGAAACTGAAGCAGAGGAGGAAGGAGAGCAGGGCGAAAATTGAAGGGGTAGGACGAGAAGCGGAGGGAACGAGCGGAGAAGGAGACGAACGAACGTAGGAGGAGCAGGTTGCGAAATTGAGCACGGAGACGAAAGAATGATGGAGTCGAGAACAGGCAAGAACGAGAAAAACAATCCGAATCAGGGAAAAACAAGGAAATAAATAAAACAGCAGCTCCAGCAGGAGCAGGAGCAACCACTGTGGGCGAAGTGTGCATGTGTGGGTGTTGAATTTTCATCAGCAGGTACGCGTGTGTGTGTGTTTTTTATGCTTGTTGCTCGCCATGTTTAACTCATGACTGCGTTTTCAAGCCAAAAGCTCCAAAACGCAAAAAACAAGGCCAGAAACCTTGGATTGCATTGAAAAAAAATGTGTTTTGATTGAAAAAATTTCCTTTAAATGGATTTCCGAGTACCAAATGGAACGCAGAGGCATTTCTGGCGTTGCCACCCTGCGGAATTATGGCGATTAGATCTTATTACAAACTAATTTAATTTCAATTTCCACTAATGAAATATAGAATAACAAATAGAAAATGTTTTCCCGCATTTGACTAAATTAGAATACGAATAAAGTTAGCAAAATATGTAGAAAATCTAAAAAATTGCCAACGATGAAATGTACACATTTCGCGGTATTCACTTTCAATCTATCTCACACACACATAAAGACAAAACCTTGCCGAGCCCGACACCAAAAAAATGCAAATATTTTTTTTCCCCTATGAGTACGTGTCAATCGAGAGGGCGAGGTTGGGTTGGGCGAGAATGTGCAAAGAGCACGGTGGGAGGGGGGAGGCACGGATGGCAACGTTGTATCGTTGACGTTCGCCATTTTCCCTTTGACATTTCGATCATGCCCGCCGAAAAGGGAATAAATTCGCTCGCGTTTCAAAACTTGATTCCATGTCGTCGAATCGAACGCGGGCGAACTGGACACGGTCGGCGACGGAAAAGGGAAAAGGGACAGGAGACAAACCAGACCATGCTGGACCCGGTAGCGGTTACCTTTGAGCGGAATTTGCTTCCATCTCCCACCATCCTCCTTCTCCCTACCAACCTTCCTTAACTTGTTCCTCATTAGAGTCTCGAGTAATTTGTCCTCACATTTCGCTCGGTTTTTCTCTGGTTTTCGATTTCGGTTTAGAGGATTTTTTTTTTTTGTGTCTTTTTTTTAGTGAATTTTTCACCGACTGATTTTTGAACTGTTGATGTGGTTGTTGCTTGGTTGTGGTTGCACGGTCGCTCTCTTATCGTTCATGGGACCGAGTTTAATGACCAACTTCTGACGCTGCAATCGGAGAAGTTTCTCTCTCTCGCTCGCTCCTTTCGTTGTCGTCATTCTGTTGGTGTTGTTTGCATTATTGTTCTTGTAGTTGTTGTCAGCTCTGTTGTTGTTGTCGAATTTGTTGGTGACACACGTCGTCTCCGACGCTTTGTCGCGCCGTCTCGCACTCGTGTGACTTTCCATTGGAGCCCTCGCCATCGCCATCGCCGTCGCCGTCGCCGTCGACCGCCACTCAAACATTTGTCGTCCGTCGTCTTCGTCCCCGTCGTGGACGAGGGGGAGGTGAAGTGAGGTGAGGAGGCGGTGGGCGTGGCGAAAAGCCACAGAGCAACAGTGGAGAAGTGTCAGGCGTAGCAAAAACGACAACATCACGGACAGCCAGCTGCGGCAACTAATTGAATTAGAAACGAATCAGCGTTCGTTCGCATCAACTTTCGGCGCTCCAGTGTTGCTCAAGCGAGACCCAACACAGTGTTGAACAGTGGAGATCGGATTCTCATGAATTATTCTTAACAGGTCGATGAAATTTTAGGAACATTTCATATCATTTTTTGATACATGATATTATTTTCAATATTTATTTTTTTTTTTATATATTTTTTGTTTACATTTGAAAAAATACAATATTTTCCCTACTTTCAAAGCGAACATTTTTCTAGGCAAATTTTCAATTAAAGCGATTAAATCCCAGTTGGAAGAGGAAAATCTTAACTTGAATCCCATTCGTCCACCCGCATATTAAAAAATTCATTCGTGAGCGAGGCCCACATTCAGACTTTGGGGACTCGGGCCACGCGCGTGTCGAACCAGTCGGGGATGTTGAAATAAGTCCTGAAAATATGTATGCATGTTTCTATATCCCTGGGAAATAAAGGCGGCACAACAAGTTGGCCTTACAAACCACACTCACACACACAGCCAAACACCCACACGCCCACACATGTGCGAATAAACAAACAAACAGACAGACGGAAAAGCGTTCGATGGGGGCCCATGGGTAATTTTGAATTCCAGCGCCAAGTTCTCGAATTTTGTTGCTGTTCAACAATCGAATTTCTCTTCGCCACACAACAAGTGCGAATCGGGAACCAACAGAAGGAGAGATCGCGCGAAAAACAGTGAAATAGTATCGAGAGAAAAAACATTTATTTGCCTTAGTAATTGAAAACGGAAGGAGTGCAACAAGAACCCGTGAGAGAGAGGGAGAGAGGAAGAAAGAAGGGAAATTTCTGCCGCTATCCGTTGACAAGCTTGACGAATACACGAATGCAACCGAAACCATAACAACAATCAAATTATGAATCCATGAATTTACAGAAAAAATAGAATTTCAATAAAATAGTTTTTGGTTTATTCAAAAATTCAATTAAAACCATTACCTCGACGGTTAAAGATATAAAATGCCCTCCTGAACTGAAAAGTGAGAAACATCCCATGTGCTCTAATAACTCACCTGTAAAAAGAAAAAAAGAGTATTCAATTAGTATGCAATTTAAACTTAAAATATCCGCAAATATTTACAACTGAAAAATTCAATTAAAGGCACCAAAAATTCCCACCATATATGTTGTGCGAGTCGCCAGGAATAAATTCGATTGTCAATTCGAATTTCCCATTACGATTTTCATAAATTTCCCCGTTCCGTCGTTTACATTTGGCCACGCAAACGGGTGGCAATTGACGTTTTTTACTTTCAACTGCATTGCGGTTGATAAAATAAAAATAAAAACAATAAAATTGAGAAAAATAAAATGGCGTCTGCTTTGTCAATTGTAATTAAATGAAGGCTTTTAATGAGAAACCCAGAGCGAATGAGCATTTCCAATAATTACCAATAATTTCCGCTATTGATAATCTTAAGTGACCCGACAGTGGATGATAATCAGCTGAGTTATTGCCTCGAGTGAAAACATTGGATCTCAAAAACAACAACAACAACAACAACAAAAGCATGTCATCAAAAAAGCAACAACCACAACATAACACAACAAAACCAAATGTCATCAAACACAAAAACCACATCGGGTTTAATTGATCTGATTGCATTCAGAACCGTTTTTCAAATAAACAAGTGGAGGAAAAAATATTTCGAAAAAGTGCAGAGGAGCAAAGGAAAATGGGAAATTATCATCGGAATGTGAAGTCCCAAGGGGAAATATGAAAAAGTGTCACAATTCACTCCAGTTCTATGTCAAATATGTTTTATAGATTATCAAGAAAATCGATAGTTTCTAAATTGGAAAGTGCTTGAGCATTTCAATGCACTTTAAGAAATTTATGCATTTCAACAAATGTCACACACGTGCACAGAATTGCCATGGGTTCCAGGAATTCCCAGCAACAGGTCGCGATAACACTTGATGTGGGTTTCAAGAAATCCCAGCAACAGGTCGAGATAACTCGGGATGCTAGGGGACATTTGTCGGGCTTGCTACGAAAATGTATGAAGTCGACATTTTGCCCTCGAGCGATACGTGGACTTGGATCAAACCGCCTCCCGAACGACGTCATGATTAAGATCGAGTCAATGACTCAAAGCGCGAAAAATTCCAATCGCACTCTGAGCAAACTCTGACTCAGCAGTCAACGAAAGAGGGGTCAACAAAGGAGGAAGAACGAACGAGAGATTAAGAAATAAATTGCAGGCAAATTTTTAAAGCATGACGAAATCGAACGAAAACAAACGAAAGCTCCGTGAAAAGAAAACCGAGACGTGATTCTATTAGAAAGTGGACAGAGGACAGAGTGACGAAACGGGGCAAGGGAGAGCGGGCGGAGTGAAACGTTTGGGGTGGCTGACCAGGGGTTGGGGAGAGCGAAGAGGGGAAATTGTTTGTCCAACGAGAATGAATTGAAATTCTAGAACCTGCCCGAGCTGCTTGAAATGCACGGCGCAAAATCTAGTGTTCGACTTATCGTCGGGTCAATTCATATGAGAGCGGTGATCAGATCGCTATGACAACAACAACAACCACGTAACAACAACACATTTTCCCCTTAACATTAAAAAAATGCCAAAAACAAAGAACCCATCGCCACGATGCAATTTATATTTTAATTTCTTTTTAAAAAATTGGCTCACGAGAAGAATGAACAATTTTTATGATGCGAAACCACGGAGAATTTTTAAACCTAGAGAGCAACAACAACAACAAGAATTTATGCAAAAACAAATACAAAATGCAACAATAACAACAATTACAGTTGCTTCAACAGCCACAGCAACAACTCTGCACAGGCACAACAACAATGCAAAAGAGTCATAAAATTTTGTTTATCTTTGAGAGATTGAAAACCGGAGGCCAAAGAAAATAAATACGAGGAGGCGGAGACGATGGAAGAGGGCGTACGTGGACGGGGAGGGCGTACGTGGACGGGGAGGGCGTGTGAGGGGTTGGCATGAAAATCCAATAGAATTTTAAATCAGAGACGAACGAATGTCTATTTTGTTGCCTCTCGCCAGGCGAACGAAGAGCGGACGGAGGGAAATGAGAACGAAAGAGAGTGAGCCACAGAGAGAGAGAGAGAGAGAGAAGGAGCTAGACCTGACTCACTTCGGTCTAGAAGAGGAGGAGAATAAAATAATAGACGAAGGAATAAATCAAACGGAAGTTTATTCTGCATGCGCGATATGCAAATTCATTTGATTGCATTTCGAGCGACGATGACGAAGGTGCTGGAGGCGGAGGAGGAAGATATTTTTATGGAGGAAATGAAAAACATTTCAGACAAAATTTCCCTGAGAAAGAAACAAGCTTCCCCGGAAAGGGAAGGCATTTTTGAGAAAGGAAAAAACCTCCCTGCGAAGGGAAGACGTTTTTGGAGAAGGGGATTTGTAAATGCTACGAATATTTTCCTCCTTGTGTAAGTGAGACGACGCACGTTTACACCCACAAAAGCGCACACACCCTCACACCTACAACAGCAGCCCGAGGTCCTCGTGTCGCGCCATCCTTTCGCAAGCCACTTTGAATATTTGCCAACATTTTGAGACAAAATATAAATAAACAAAGAGGCTTCCGTGCAAAAGGAGAAACGCCTGTGCCCTGCCTGTCGAGGAGAGCAGGAAGAGGAAGCGGAGAAAAGAACGAGCAAATCAGAAGAAACAGAGGATAAGGAAGGCAGTGGCAAATGGAGTGGGAGTGGGAGTCGAAAAGGATTCGCTCAAGCAGCTTGTTTTGCTCTTTGCTCTTTGACGGCAGCCGCAGCAGGTGCATGAGTGTTGCGTAGATGTCAATGTGTGCGTGTGTGGGTTCGAATGTCTACGTGGATCCATTGGCACATGTGTATCAGGGTGCGTGTGTATGGGTGTGAGCGAATGCATAAACACCAATTTAATTTCCAAGATGTATGCAAATATGCTTCCTGAGGAAATAAAATACAAGAAGCAGCGACGAGGGGAGAAGAAAATAGAGGAGGGGAGGGAGACAGAAAGGAGAAAAATATGTGGACGTAGGTGGACGAGGGGGAGAAGAGTCTGAGGCAGAATTTCCCTCGAAGAAAACGGCTTCAGCTGGGGGAAGCCAGGGGTTGGGGATTATAAAGTGAAACAACAGATGACGATGGCAATGACAACGGCGCTGCAGCAGCAGCAGGAAAATGCTGCTGGCCCTGGTGCGCCTGTGAGCCGGCCACATGTGAAGCGGCAACAATGGCTTCCATCTATCATGTGTAAAACCGAGCAGATTATTTTATTGTTGCTCCAAAGGGAATCGAGCCAACCGCTTCTTAAGAGACCCGAGAAGGGCGACCGGGAGGCGAGTGAGGAGGAGAGAGCGACGAATGAGAGTGAAGGAAACTCTGAAAAGTGTGCAGGGACTTAAAGTGTGAATGTCAAGCCAGGGGAAACGGAGAATGAAAATATTATTGACGCTAAATTTAAACGTGGGGAATTCCGTCGACATCGACGATCGTGTCCATAACGCAAAAACAGGTAGCTGAAGGAGGGATTTAGGGCCTTCAAAATATTCTGGAAATCTTATGTCGAAATAATGCAAAAGACGACAGCAGCAAAACATAAATACACAATATCCACAACAACAACAACAACAACAACGACAGCATGGAAACCCCGAAGAAAATCCATGCAAAAGTAAATACATGGACAATGTTTACAAAATCCACGCACACATCTCCAGCCACACACACACAAACACATTCGCACACGTCTGTGCGCTGGCTGGCGATGTCAACAACCGACCGACCGAAATCCATGTCGATCGCTCGTGCAACGACGACGACCCACCTTCGGAAACCCCCCCACCCCCGTCGCTTCGCTCGGTCGTTTCTGCTTCTTCGTTCGGCGTTGCCACCGTTTCGCTTCATTAACTCGCCTGCAACGACTGCTGCAGCGGCCGGTTGTTGTTTTTTATTCTTCGTATTTTCTTTTTTCGATTTCGTCTGTCTTGCGTAGGTGGTGGCCACGTCCAGCTGTCTGTCTGTCTGTCTGTCTGTCTTTCTGTTTCCTCATCTCCGTCTGTCTGTCTGGTCGAGCGCCTCCTCGCTTTGTTGCACGTGTCTGTTTGTCTTACATCAGACCTGAACCTGCCGATGCCTTCAGTCCGTCCGTCGAGCTCTCCGTCCACGTTGTCGCCTGCGATTTCCAATTAAATGCCTGTTTATTTAGCATTCAACAACAAATAACAACAACAACACATATTTGCAATCATTTAATTTTCTTCGTTTTGTTACGTTTTCATTTGTTTTTTCCACGCTCTAGCAACTCCACCGGATGTTGGCAGGCGGGACGCCGCGCATGCTTCGAGGCGTGCGTAATTCTTTCATCTATCTGTCTGTCCGTCCGTCCGTCCGCCCGTCCGTCTATCTGTCTGTCTGTTTGTCTGTACATTCACTGAGTTGTTGTTGTGGTATTTATATATATATAATTTTTTTAATCCTCTCAAAGGTCGGTCGGCCTCTGTTTATTTTCGCAATTTAGCAGCACGCGTTGGTGCGCTTAGGATCTTGTTTTTGTTATTATTATAATTATTGCTGTGGTTTCGCTGTTGTTGCTGTTTAATTTACCTAAACCTGACAAATTGCCACACGATGCCCACCTCTCGCCAACCCCCGGCCGATCCGGTCATCCGATCCGGATCCGGGTCCCGATTTGGACCTGAATCATTAGCGAATTTCCTCAGTTTTCCAGACCTCAATTTGTCCCATTTCCGCCGCACGATGGTCACTTAAATTTTATTGTTTTCGCTAATGACTTTGGAATTTCAGCCAGTAGGATGACCGAATATACGAAAATTAATTGTTTGGATCCCATATTCGAGCTTTTGTTTAATTCGACTTCAGATCAATTTCAAGGCTTTTTTAGAATAATATAACTGGTAAAATATAACGAACCAATGTATAAAACCAAAATACATTTTTGGAAACTTTTTATATAATTATGTGATAATTTTCCAATGTGCTTCATAAACGTTCTTTATTTTAAACTGAATCAGAAATTCACTCGAGAAACTTTCGTTTTTCTTTTATTTTTGGTATGTGGGTTTTTTCTTTTCTTGAATTTCAAATCGTGGAATTCTTCGATGTTCCCACAAGTTCGAAAATCCAGTAGAGTGCGTGGGCAACGTCTTGAAGTTGGAAGAATTTCTCCCTGTGTCGTCGCCACCCGCCCCGGCCCGCACCTGTGGAGGCCACTCTATCTATCTATCTACGGATCGATCGATGAAGCTCATAAATAAAAAGGTGCCAACGGAGCCCCACATGTGGGCCAACGAGGGCAGGAGGGGGAGGTGGAGGGCGGCTCACACAACTTTGATCGCAAATAGACTATAGACCAAGAGTGCATTTCCAAGCGGGACAAAGAAGAGGTCGATGAAGAAATTGAAAAAGAAATTAAGAAATTAATACAATGTTAGAGAAAAAACACACACTGTTAAAGAAACAAAAAACGAAAAGAGAAGTGGGAAATGAAGGAAAAATTAACAGAACTGAACTTAGAAGAACTGCGTAGGAAGCAAAGCACGCATAACCCAAGGGAACAACGAATGGAAGGAGAAGAAGAAAATGGAGCGTGAGGCGGGACGACGATTGATGGACGTCTCTTTGGAAAATCAAGTTTCAAGCATTAAAAAATAATGGATAAAATATGGCAACACCCGCGGGACGAAGATGGCTAACAGGTTCGAAGGCTTTGCGGAATCCCCAACGGAAAATAGCGATAGAGGGGATCATGTTGTAAAATATATTTATTTGAAGATAGCGTGAGAGCGATGCGAGTTCGAAGATGTTTTAAACAAAAGTGGGAACGAGAAAATCTCTTCCACTGAACGTCGCCAGACGCCTTTTTTAACGAGTTTCGCACTACAACAACTACTTGACCTCTGAACCCCAACTCACACCAAGAAGTTGCGCTCGTGGCGCCCCTAGACTTGTTGAAAGAGAGCGATCGCAAAATAAGAGAGTACAGGGAGTTCGAGAGAGAGAAAGAAAGAGATCAACTGCATCCAGCTGGCCGGCGAAGCAAGTGCGACCAACTTCGGACGGGTCGTAATTCATGCAAACAGCTTTTTGAACATGGAGAACCCCCGCCTCCTCCCCCGAAACCGACTCGTCGACGAACGTTCGCCCGTCAGTCGTTTGCGGTTTCATTTTATTATACTTTTACGGCGCGATCTATTTTTAAAGATTTTTCAAGAAACCAAACGAGACGAGGCGAGATCAGAAGAGGCTCCAGGCCAGATGCGATTCGACAGCAGCGAGAGAGATGGATGCCGACGAGGCGCATGTAGTTCAGTATCTTGCTCGCTCGCTCACACACAAACGACCCGCATGTTGACAACCCTTTCCCACGCATTTTAGGGCTGCCATTGGCGTCGATCGTGGTTCGTGGATCGAGGGCGCCTCAGCGCTAAAGACTGCATGCTACGACGACGCACATCATAATCGGAGGAATAAATGAGAAAATAAATGAATTGCATTGCAGTCGTTGTTAGTCGAGACGACCCACCACATGTCTGTCCCTCCATACAACCGTCCATCCATTCGATGGGTTGCCTCGGTTGTTTACCAACATATCAACCACATGCATCCAGTCCACTGCGAAAGAACACATTTCAAAGCGGACAAAAATAATAATAATAAAGTAAACAAGACGAACAAAAATGTGAAAGATGAGAAAAATAGGAATGAACGAACGAACGAAAACAAAACGAAGAGCTAAGGAAATAAACAAAACCCGGGAAATGTGGCAACGTCGCCCTTAATATTGACATTGCGTTGCCCCTCTCGCTCGCTCGCACGCACACACCAACACGCACGACAAGTTCTCTGCTTTTGACTTCACTCTCTCTCTCTCTCTCTCTCTCTCTCTTCACGGTTCGGCTTTGAGTCATCCGAATTCCGAAATGCAAAAAAACACTCGAGAGTCAGAGAGAACGAGAAGTTGAAAGAGAGTCGTACTCTAATGAGAGAGACTGGAGTCGAGTCGAGCAAATGTTTCTGAAATGTGCATTTATTGGACAACCTCATCTCACTTTAAGCCCTCTTGTATGAGAGGGTTTCATAGCAATGAAAATTTTAATAAACCAATAAAAGGTTACATTAAAGCCTATGGACGGAAACCTTTCAAATTAAAGGTTTTACCGCCCTGGAACCTCGACTCAAGTCATGTTTAATTCATAGCGTTCACTTCCGTTCTCAGCCCGGCTGCACGTGTGCACGAAAGAGATAGTGGTTAAAAAAATGTGTGTGTGGGTTTGTGTCGTGTGGTACGTGGAAGCGGGAAAGCACTATGGAAGAGAGTTGGTTATTTGTGGATGCTGGAATGTGGATGAAATTAAAATTGCAAATTTTATCGAGTTATTTCTATGATATTCTCCGAAAAAAATCCGATCACGCACTTTTCAGAGAGAATGTGAGAGAAGTATAGAGAGAGGAGTTTAAAAATGACATTGGAGTTGGGAAAATGTCAGAACGAATGACAAACAATTGACCACAGGGATGCTACATTCGGTTATCGGTTTTAACTTACTTTCAAAAAAAGTGTATTATGAATTGGAAACAAATGTGTGAAATGTGAAACAAAAACCAATAAATGTTTGAAATTTTCAACTTCAAAGGTTACTTTAATAGAGATTAATCTTGAACTGCTCATTATTCCCAAGAAAATATCCACACACATCGTTTACAAGAAACCGATATCTGATGAAACAAAACGAGACAGAGTGTAAACAAGATCAAGGAAAAAAGATTAGTGGATTTATCGCACATAACCCACGGTTGAACGATCGAACGATTTCAAATTGATAAAAGGCAGCCGACGAACGGATTTGGTTCGGGGTAAACAAAATCGAACTATAAACAAATAAAGTTCGTCGGCTCCTCGCTGAGCTGAGCCCAAGAACTTTAAATTGAAATTCGTTAATGAGGTCGTTCATGAAAGCGATAAAAAGTAATGGAAATGATAATTACAAGGGAACTTTGTTGTGTTCGTGTCGATGAAGAGGTGGAACGGCGTACAAAATTAAGTGTGGGGAAACTGTACAAAAGAGGAAGAGAAACATTTCCGATCTGACAATAGCTAACAAAGAAGACAAAGGATTTTAAATTTTCCGATATCGAGTATTTCGACATTTAAATATTTGTCGGAAACCAAGCGAATTTATCTGTGCACTTTCGTCTATTCTCTGAATAAATTCGCGTACTACCTTTTGACATCATCTACTACAAAATACTCCACTTTGTCACAACGTGCACCCTGTAAACATGTGAGCGTCACAGGAAGGATCAAAAGAAATGAGTGAAATTTATTTAGAGAAAAGAGAAAAGGAGAAAAATTCATGAAAACACGAGTGCACAAAGAGAGTGAGAGAGAAATTTGAATGGAAATTGTGAAGAATGAGAGTGAATAAGGAAGAGGCAAAAAATGTGTGTGGGCTGTTAGCGAGAAGTGCGTGTGTGGGCACCGACAAACGAAAAAAACAAGCGACAGACAGCAGGAGCAGCAATATAATACATTTTATTTTGACGTAGAGGTAGAAGAGAAGATAATGACGAGGAAGCAAATGCAGAGGACATAGGTCCGAATCAAACCTCGCCATATTGCAACAACAACAAGAAATGCAAAGTAGACGCATTGTAGTAGAAATAGGAGGACAAAGGTATTTTGCTGACCTCCAGCTGAATGAGAGAGCAGGAGGCTTGACAGGATTGGTAGTCAGTGGGAGCAGGGAGCAGGAGAGACTACACTAGCCGAGTACAAAAACCGAACAAGGGAGAAAAACAACGAAATTGTACTATTTTGCGTTCTCTTGTGCTTGCGGCTGGGTGGAAGAGCAGGGAGGAATCAGGAGAGTCGTGCATGGGGAGTGTAATGAACGGGACGAGCCAGAGGGCCCGCAAGCAAGTACAGTTAGAATGGAATGAGTCGTGTGGTGGTGGCGGCGTTGGCGGGACGAGTACAAGAGAGAAAACGCAGCGGCAGAGAGAGAGAGAGAGACAGTTTGTCAGGAGCAAGGTGAGGAAAAGTCAGTCGGTGAATTGCTTCAAAACACGCAAATAAATCTAATTTTTGTGCAGAGAGTATCACAAAAAAAACAAAAAAAATACTACGGAGCGCGCCATGGCGGCTACAGTCAGATGGATAGATGGACGGACAGACAATTTATGCGTCTCTCTCTTCACAACAGACAACAGCACATGTCGATGGAGCCAGTCGACAAATTAAGTGATGAAATCGAATAAAAGAGGAACCAAAAATACAACGAAAGAGGAACCGAAGACAGAAGATTCAAACAATCAAAACAACAACAAGAAATGATCAATTGAGTGGAACACCATTTCCTGATCGTCTCCTCCTCCACCTCCCTTACCAACAACTTCACCACCCGCTGGTTCCGCTTATCTCCAGCAATCTGTCCCTCTGTCTGTCTGGCTGTCTGTCTTTGAGTGCGTGTTCTGTTGTCGCTCGTACACATCGACGGTTCTCTCGTCGTCCTCTTCTTGTTTCCTTCCACATTCGTCTGCCTCGATCGGGTCGGATCGGCCGGTCTCTCGTGTTCGTTCTCCTACATCATAATTTTCTTGTTTGTTTTCGTCATCATTTCCCCGTTCTTCTTCATCTTCGTCGTTGGTATGCTTCTCTTTAATTCCGTTTGCGTGTTCCCTCAATCATAAACATTTAAGCCGTCAATTTCTCGGAAACGTCATGTAAATTTCCGATGACCATCAGTCAGGCGATGGAAATACCTCCACTCTTCTCACACACTCCCTCTCCCACTCTCTCTCACTGTCATTGTGGATTGTCTGTTAATCAAACTTCAATTATATTCACTCAAGTCGTTAATGTTTTAATTTCTGTCATTATGCAAATGCTCCCATCCTCTATGTCAGTTTGTTCTATATCTAGCAGTATATCGCTTTGGTGGACTTTTATGAGGTTCTTAACCACGATCCAGGAATGTGTTCGCAGTGATGGTTCTTTAATGGGTCGAGGGAACTCCAGATGCCATCAGTGCCATGATGCTGAAACAGATCCCCTTTCACCCAGGTTTTAGACTTAGTTTAGTACTATCGTAGTTAATTTACCGGGTCTAAGAATAATGTTACAAAGGTGCACTCAACCCTATTACTATTTTATTACTCAAAAATAGGTTTCAAAATAGGAATTATTTCTTTTTCATTTGTAATATAATGTTTTTTCTTGCTTCTGGCAAAATTTCGTTCATTCAGTACGATTTCGGTTCGGCTCTAGTTTCGAACTTTGATTTACTTGTCATGTAGTTTTATGGAGATCAGGTTTTCTTTTTCTGCGAAATTTTGCGAAATGAATTCTCTTATGGCGACATTTTCTCTTCTCAACCCAACAACTGGCAACTCTGGTCCAACTACGATCAACGAACGCACCGATACCATGGAACGACACCGATTCCGGTTCGAATGGTTGGCTCAACCGAGTATGACTCGTACTCGATTCGACAAATATGGCAACCTTAGACCTGAGCTCAATGTTAATGGACGATTGGAGAACAGCAACATACTAAACAAAATACAATAACAAAAACAACTTCCGTTACACATCAATTATTAATAGGAAAGGCACCCGCGGACACTTGGCAACAGTCGGCGACGACGACACGACGACAAAGAGAAATGACGATGTATAAAGGGCACGGGGTGTGAAAGAGGAGAGGAGAGAAAAAATGAAAAACCTTAAATGAATGCAAACTAGCAAAAATAATAGAAACTGCGACGGCAATTGGGAGAACCGAACAAACACAAACACAAATACAAACCTCATCGACAGCGCCTGCTGCAGCGGCCAACAGTCCCAACAACACGAATGTCAACAACCATTTTGTGTTTGACATCTGTGCAGAGGTGGCGACGGCGGCTGTGGGGGAGTGCCTGCGCCGCTGGGGCGGCATCGCTTTGCAAATGGGTGGCATCGCTGAGCACAGCTTGGTCTGGTCTGCTCGTTGATCGAAGGCGATAATCCGAAATGCGAAAAATGGGGGAATATTTTTGGTCACCACTGTTGTTACACTTTACGTAGCAGTTGTTGCTCTGGTTTTCGATGCTAGTGTAAACAAAAGCACACACGCACACACGTACACTTTTCTAATGCAATCACAGTGGGGCGAATGGAGTGAATTTTGTAATTTCATACAAAAATAACAAATTTAGATACACTGCGAAAAATTGACAACGAACACTGAAAGAAATCGGAATTTAACACTGAGAATGGGGATATTCGAATGAGCACTGAAGGAATTTCAACACATTTTTCTGTGTAAATTTACACTGCGCGAATTTTTAAAACATGATTTCATTTCATTTTGTTGTCGAAGAAAAACCGGCCCGGAGCGTGAGTCGCAATCGATGGATATTGTTGTTGTTGCACGACGAGGTGGCGCGTATTTCGGCTGCCGTTGTTATTTCTGCTATTGTTGTTCCTGGTGTGTGTTGTTATTGTTGCGTTCGGTTAATTGTTTAAATTAACTGCAAACACCGAAGAGCGGCGAAACTCAAAGAGAAGAAAGACGCGATACGGCGGTGGCGACGACGACGGTAAAGGAACACGCGACCAGAACCGAGCAAAAACAAAAACACCACCAACAACAAGAATAAGAAACCAACGACGAGCCGACGATTTAAACGATTAAAGCACGAACAACATCGAAAAAAGCAGACGGCGTCGGCATCGACATCGACGTCAACGCCAACGTCGTAGACTTTGATGAGGATGACGAAGACGGGGGCGAAAGGTTAATGAGACAGCTACAGACGACGGCAAAGAGAGCACACAAGCGAAGACGAACGACAGAGAGAGTGAAAAAGAACGACAACAAACATTTATTATTCGTGTTTGGCCAATTTTGCCGTTTATTAAATTTATTGCTAAGTTCACAAATCGCTAATTTGCTTGACAATCGAGCGTCAATTTTTAGTGCGATTTTCGTTGTGTTTATTTTTTCTGTACTATTGCACAGATCTGTCTCTCTTCCTCTCTCTCTCGTGCCCCCCTCTTCAATGAGGCTTCAACAAAACTTGTTTGAGGCGGCTTTTTGTGCTATCTTCTTCTTCGTCGTCTAGCTCACTGCTCCATCGCTCCGTCGTATACGTCTTCTTCATGGACGTTATTTGTGACTTTTTCTACGAATTTAATTCATCATGCATGCACTTCTATTTTACGCAATTTCGTATTTCACTTTAACTATTTTCCACTTGCTGAACCTTTTCTCGCACTCGGTTCTGATTGAATTTATTTATTGTCGAGCGACGCGTTTTTCCACCTCGCTCACGTTGCGAGGGTTGTTCGTAACAACGACGACGGCGGGAGGAGGGATAGTGCAAAAGGAAAATCACTGACGTTTCAGTGCTGAGCTCGATTTTTACTGCATTCGATTTTCTCCAGGCTGACAACGCGTCTCGGCCGCACAAAACCACGTCCAAGGTGTCGCAAACACTCAACACATCTGGCTCTGCATGGAACTCGTTTCGGCTGCGTTGCGTCTCATTTCATTGTCGCTACTTTTTTCGTTTGGTTTCCACTCATATCTCTCTCAGAGGATAATTCACTCATTCTCTGAACATGTTTTTCCAGCGCTCTTCGATGTGGACCCTGGAAATTCCAGCTGTCTGTAGTGAGAGTGGATTCTCCGCGCATGCCTTCGTTTGCCTGGAATTCTGAGCAACTCTCACAGCTGACATTTCATTCTCTCTCACATGCAGTGGACGTCAACTGAATGCAGGGTTGCAACGCAATCAACGGAGTTATTGAACGCAATGAACGGAGTTTCGGTGCACTATCACAAAAAGGTATCTTTTCAATTGGTTTGCAAATAAATTTTATTTATATTTTGCTAATTTAAGAAACTAAACTATGGTTGCTCTCAAAACTTGAACTTGCCCTGGTTGGTGTTGTTGCCCAGTGCCAGCTTCAGACCCAACAGCGCCATCTTCTCCGCCTTCAGGTAGTGCTCGTCCTCGAACTGGCACAGGAACTTCGGGTAGGCCTCCAGTCCCAGGTTCGCGTCTATGAAATTCCACTCTGGTATCTCGATAGTGAAGGGCTTTCGGTCCGGCCTCCGCGACGACTCCACGCCATTCACCTGCCGGAAATGATGCTCCAAGTAGCTGCCGTACGAGACCTCGTCGACGCCGTTCTCCGCGTTCTGAACGCCGTGTGATTCGGAAATGATGACCACATCGGCCCCGTCGTCCACTCGCCGAGCCTGCTCCTGTGATCCCGCCTCGACACCACTCACGCCTCCCTCCTCGCCGTCACGCTTGGTCGCTGGCGTCTTCGCCGGATACGCGGAGGCCGAGCACACGCTTGGCACCTTACCGAACTCGTTCAGACTCGGGAAGAGCTCGCGGTCCGCCGCCTCGGCGTCGCTGCAGGCAGTCGACTCGTGCTCGTTGGCCTTGCACTTGATCAGCGCCTTCGTGAGCTTCTTCTGGGCGTTGTTGGTGGTGCGGCGCGGCGTCAGCGTCTTGATCTTCACCAGGCACGAGGAGCCGGCGCCGAAGAGCACGTCCGAATACAGGGTGCCGGGGCGACAGACGGAGGTGGTGTCGTTGGCGCCGACGCAGCCGCCGCTTCCGACGGCGACACCAACACCCACACTGACGCTGCCTCCAACCCCGCTGACCTTCTCGGCGAGCTTAACGACGGGCGTGTTGGGGAATTTCAGCCAGGTGGGCGACCGCTTCCGCAGCGACTTCGACTTCTTGCCCGAGATGGTGCTATAGCTGGAGATCTGCTTCTCCGAGCGCTTCCAGCTGCCCGACTTGACCTTCGTCGGCGGCTTCATGCTGGACGAGCTCTTCAGGTTATTACTGGTGCTGTTGCTGTTGCTACAGCCAGGATTGTTGCAGTGGCCATTGTTGCTGTTGTTGTTATTGTTGCTGGTGGATGCCAACTCCTTGGCCTGGGCCTCCTTCGCATTCGACTTGAGCATCTCCGAGATCGACATTTTCGAGTTAGTCTTCGAGATGGAGCGCTTGCATTTTTCGCTTTTCTTATTAGTTTTCGGCGATTTTGCTGACGGCTGATTAATTTGATTATTCTTACTGCAGAGACACAGAGTGAGAGTGAGAGTGAGAAAGAGCGAGAGGCGAGAGACGGAGCGATCGTTTCCTACTTATGATTTTTGGAACACATTAAGCCGCTGACCATTCTGGACAGAAACATCGGAATCCAAAGCGAGGAATTTGAAGATATCTTTGTTTTATTTGCGGAAATAAAAGGAAACTATTTTTTGTGACTAAAATTTCTGTGCAATCGGATACATGTAGATATGTACAGGAACATCGTCAAATATATAGTTTATACTTCATAGTAATTTCACAAATGTATCGCAAAGCCTTATGGACCAGGTTTTGGTGTTGGTCGGATATGGGGAAATGGTCTTCAACTTGGTTAGTAGAGTGAAGAGCGAGCCGTCTGGGGGGCGGGAGGTAGGCGTGGAGCCTCCTAGAATCGGTCGCATGAGTTCAAAAACTTAGAAAACCAGTCGTGTTGCTTCAACTCAAAATATTTTCTCAGGCCCAAATTATATTTTTCAATATGTTTATACGGACCTTTCAACGCGGTTTCTTTCGGCTTCCGACCAACTCTCTCAGGTGAGCCCAGTGTAGATCCATCGAGTTCGATTTTTTTTAAAGCTTTTTTTTTAAGATTTTTGTTTAGACGAAATTACGGTAATGAAAACAAGAACAAAAACAACCACCCAAACAACACTCTGCTGCCCGGTGGCGGCTTAGAGAAGCTGCAGGGCGGCATCAGGGAGGAGAAGTACTTTTGCCAGCAGGATCAGGAGCTCATCGGCAAGATCCGGGAGCAGGGCCCCGACAAGCTCAAGTGCGAGGTGTGCCTGGGCGACTGGGCCGAGTTCGAGAAGGTCCTCGACGCGAGGGTGGACAAGACGGCTCTGCGCGAAACCTGCTCCCTGAACAAGCACAAGAACTGCATGGAGGAGGCGTTCTTCATGAATGAGGTGGGACAGCAGGCAGTGGACGGCGTTAGCATATTCATATAAATCGATATTTAATTTTTTCTCTTCGTAGCAAACGGATTCTATTAAAATATGTCATGACAAACTCAAACTGGACACCACCAACGAAAAAGATTCTAGTTTAAAAATTTCGCAAGTCTCCGAAAACAAGCGTAAAAATTCCGACAATGACAACGATCAGCAAAATCCTCCGATCGAGTAAATTTTCATATAAAGCATATATATTTTTATAAACTTACATATAATATACGTTGTGCTATGAAATCTAAATTAAAAAATGAAAAATATTTGTTTTAACTAATAATTCTTTTATTTTTATTTATTATTATTGAATTTATAAAAGTTTGAAAATTGCATAGTGCGGAAAAAAATAGTTGGCAAATCGAATTCAATTTCATCTGGCGACGAAACACTTGATCACAACAAAAACGTCGACAATGGCTCTGCACGTTAAAAATAAACAAGTGAATAAAACAAGAAGAGAGAAAGCAATCGTAGAAACAAAATATTGAAGCGAGAATTTTCCCAACTGCGCAGCGTTTGTAAGAGAAATTTGTGACGAATATTTTCTGAAATAAATTATTGGAAAATATATATAAAACCCCAGCTCGTTCAGTTTCACATTGCGATGTTTGCAGTCAAACGATTCGCGGCTAATTTTTATCCCAAGCATATCCAGTGAGTTGCGGTGTTGGAGGGTTTTTCGACGGCATAGTAGTTGACTCGGTTTTTCACACATTCGTCGATTGCATAACGTTCTCTAATTTTCTCTTGTTTCGACTGCACTTCAGACTCTCGAAGATGTCTCAGGTCGGTGAACTTGGCAGCGGCGCCGGCAAGGGAGGTGGCGGCGGTGGCAGCATCCGCGAGGCCGGCGGCTCTTTTGGCAAAATGGAAGCCGCTCGCGAGGAGGAGTTCTTCTACAAACAGGTGAGTTCTTCCGGATCAAGGGGGATCAAAATAAAATATTCCTAATATTCTGCATTTTCGCTGCAGCAAAAGGAGCAGCTGAAGAATCTGAAGACCAAAACGGATGCCGATCCCAAACCCGATCCAGCGAAGAAGTAGTTGGAACTGTCGGCAGTCGAGTCATGGATTTCTTTTGTTTCTAACTTCATTAAAAACTGTTAAAAAGACTGTTTCAAGAGTTGTTAAAAATTCAATAAACCCTATTTTCGAAGCTTATGCATTAGTCTTTAATCAGCAGTCGCTCCAATGTTTCGCTAAAGTTTGTTTATATTTTTAACTAAATTATGTATTTTGTAGTTACATGTTTTATATGTGTTGGAGCGATAAGAGTTTCGATTTGATTTTCTTACAAAGTTGAATAGTGACTTATCAAATTGAGGTGAGTATAGGTTAGCAAGGCGATCTAGTTTGAGCAAAGGTTTCGAGACTCCAGATGAATGTATTCTTTCTTCTTCAGGTATAATCTCTTCGAACGTTAAATTATTGGTGATAGAAAACTCTACTAATAACAATAAAAATATTAAGAGCAGCTACTGCCATCATCAACCTTGAGTCGACATTGGAACAAACAGAACAAGACCATCTCTTATCAGCGACGTCACACAAACAGATAAGAACCTAATGCGCTCTTACCGATCGCCTGCGATCAACTAAACGCCGCTGCGAGGACACACTTCAGTTGTTGAGTTTTCGGAAAACAGTAACCTGTAGTCTGAAATTAAATTTGTGAGGAATAATTTGCATAGTCAAAAAATGGCGAAAACGTTCGGTAATCAGTTGAAACACGCTCTTAGGCAGCATATGAAGAACGAGGTGCTGAAAGGTATTTCCCCAGAGTCCCGAGCTCGTCAATCCAAAGCCATAACGGAGAAGGTAAATTGATTGGAAGCAAACTACTTTTTGGCAAACTACAGACATGGTCGATTCTCTTCCATACAGGTTCTTCAGTCGCAGGCCTTCCGCCAGGCCCAACGCATTAGCATCTATTTGAGTACTTCCACAGAGGTTGACACCACCGAACTGCTTCACGAGATGTTCCGACTTGAGAAGCAAGTGTTTGTTCCCACCTACAATGGCAACGTGATGGAGATGGTTCGATTACGCGATCTAGAGGACTATGATTCTCTCCCTCTTACCAAGTGGAACATCAAGCAGCCCAGCACAACGGATGGACGCGAGAATGCGATGACAAATGGTAACTAGGTTTCCCAGTAGTCGCAGTAAATATTTAATATCTCGTCTTAGGGCACGGAATCGATTTATTCCTATTACCTGGTGTGGCATTCACGATGAGTGGCGGACGAATGGGCCACGGCATGGGATACTACGATAAATATCTCAAGCGCCACTACACAACGTTTCCCCACAAAAAGATTACCCTCATGGCTCTGGCGTTCAAGGAGCAAATTGTCGATGAAGATACATTACCAATGGACGAGCATGACGTTAGGT
The DNA here is from genome assembly GCA_947389925.1 of Coelopa pilipes. Classification (NCBI taxonomy): domain Eukaryota; kingdom Metazoa; phylum Arthropoda; class Insecta; order Diptera; family Coelopidae; genus Coelopa; species Coelopa pilipes. The sequence continues at coordinate 32,472,902 of OX376698.1, read as the reverse complement.
TGCACACTATTGTAACCGAATAACTTAGTTTAACAGTAATTGACTTGATGAAAATACATGTATTTTTGTTTAAATGGTAAATAGTTGACTTAAATAGTTATGTGTTGGGAATTGCAGTTGAATATTAACGCAAGTATGATCGCGTTCGTCCACGACCACGAGGTCGTCCACCGAAATGGGGAGGCCCTGAAGAATAGTGTGAGTCTCCAAAGTGTGAACTAACTGGCTCTGACGTGGCTGACCGATAGTGAGAGGAACCGCTATCCCATGTCGAAGGAGACGACGTGCGTAAACTCTTGGATTTTCTTTAACAAAAAAATTTAATTATTCAAGAGTTATGTAAAAACTGTGTTTTTTAATTTACCTGTACGAAGCTGCGGCCGAAATACGAGACCCACGATTGCGCCCAACACGAGAACCACGCATAAGAGGCGGAATCTTGTTATAGCCAGTTGGCCCAGTAGGTTGAGCTCCACAGGTCTCCAGTGCCAGAAAGTCATCCACGTGAAGTGAAGGTGGGCGCGAAGTGTTTGGTGGTCGCGAGCGGAACAGATCGCCTCGAGAGGGTGGCGGTCGGGAAAACCCTCGTCCTCGTACTGGAGTAATGTATATTTTCTTTTCCGGCCGTCCAGTGCTCGGCTCCACTTCAACACGACGAGTGCGAAAGCATGGTGCAGTTGGTGTGCGTTCACGATTTGAATGTGGCGAGGCAGAGAGGTGCAGTACACGTTTGCAATCCGAAGATAAATTGTTGTCTGCAGGCAAACAGGAATTCGCCAGTTCGGTGAGATCACAAGCGATGCGTTCACATTGCGATTCGAAGTCCTCCTTCGACATCGTGTCGATGCGAAGTGGATCCAACCAGAATTGAGAGCAAAGTTGGGTTTCATCTGCACTAGATTCATATACTGTAAAGATTGGGCGAGCCGCGTACTGCGTGACAATTCCCTCGGTTTGAGGAAGTGAAGGTTCTTGTGATATGGAATCGTCTTCAATTTTCGTTGGTATATCTTCGATAGATTGTAATTGATTTATCAGATTATTAATATCAGTTATAAGGGAATCAGTTATATCATCCTTATGTTGTTCCAACGCGCTAGTTATACGTTGTAGTAGATGAGGAGTATTAGAGTCCTTTTGGAAACCTATCAATTGAGACAACTCAACAGGAGATATCTTAAGTATGCGAGCAGGAATTGTAGAATCAAACGTTGATGATTCCTCGATTTGCATAAGAGAGCGAAGTAGCAAAACGATTGTCTCTATTATTGGAGTGTAAGCCCCTGATTGAATTGATTCAATGACTTTCTGTAACCACACTTGAAATTCTGTGCGTTTTTGTTTGAGACTCAGCAGGAGATGGTAGAAGGTAATACTAAAAATGAAAAGTAATATAATACGTGGGATATAATATGTTCAAAAAGGGGTACATACTCATGCTCCGTAAGAATGACTAAATTTCTGGCACCCAATGCCGCTACTTCATGCGAAATTTCTACTCCCATTAGATTCGTAATTACTGCCTCTGCTATACGTGGAATTATTTCTTTAGGCGGTAAAGCCGACGCCAAGTTCACCTCTGGACTCGAAGTGCATTGAGGCGAGATTAAAGATATTTCTGAATCCAGGAAGCTCTCCAGAATGCGATGTACAGATAGTTGACATTTGAGACATACTTCCGAGAAGTCATTGGCCAATAGGATTGATTGGAAGAGATCCCAAAGTTTTCCGCTCAAAATGGACAACGCTGAACTTTTAACTGACGCGTATGGAGTTAATTGGGCAAAGAAATGCAAAAGGCGTGCCAAATGTGGAGTCGGAGAATTTGAAGAACTTGTCCATTCTGCACATAATAAATCGGTTAGTGTTTTCGAAATGAGAAGAGTCATATTCGGTGCCAAATCAGCGAGTTGCAAGCATACTCTTGTCAGTAAATCAGATAATTGTGGATACGAAGTAGGTGCAATTGTTTCGATTAGTTTGGCTAACTGAGAACTCTGAGGATGCAAATGGGCAGACCACAGTTTTCGTTCGGTAATGAGGCGCTGGGTTTGAGTCTCCTGCAGCTGTACAGTGGTCGGCAAAGGTAGTGGTAATGGCAAAAGTTCTGCTAAAACTTGTAAACCTAAAAAAAAACAAACAAAAACAGTTTAATCAATTACTCATTTTACTTTAAGTATCTTACCAGGAAGATAGGCTGATGGCCCATTTAAAATATTCTTCAATACCTCCCTTATCATTTGCGTCCACAAAGATTTGTGAAGAAACTCTTCGTCCTGTTCATTCGGTTGCGTGTAGGCTAGCAAAATTTGAATTATCTCTTTTTTAGCCAACTCAACCTCTGTTGAAGCTTGACTACCCATAGGAAAATAATGCATAAGGAAATAGGTTTTCATTAGGTGATCAATAGCTGTCAAGTCTTTAAACTCAACATCACGACATTGTATAGCGAACGACAGCATTTCCCGTAGAATCTGCAATGTGGGCAATATTATCTGACAGCAATGCATGCCCTGTATCGTCATTAAAGCCGGCGAATGCAAACCAGGTTGCTCAAAATAGGAACATAATTTCTCTAAAATTTGCACCAACATTTGAACACCATCAGCAGCATAAAATTGAAGTGCAACAAAACGATGTTTGAGTTCTTCAGTGTCAGCGCTCTTGAAGGCCTTGCACGATGGGCCGATTGCCAGGTGACGTAAAATGCGAAGGCCCATAATAAGATCACCTATAGTGCGAAATAAATTGTTAAATTCTATAGTTGGCAATGGTGGTTACAGTTACAGACCTGGGAATGTTGTAATATACTCCAGAGACCGTGTTATCACCTCTACCAGAGGAGCAATATCATCATAGGCAAAGATATTAATAACTTCTAAGGGCTTCAAATAGACAAACATCTCTTGTAAAACTGCAGATACAGAGGGTTCAAATGTCTCGTGATTTTTAGCCAATTCTAATATATCTGTCCCATGTTCAATAAGGTAATTGATGTTATCACAGTATCGAACACAACAGTCGAGCATATCAACTGCATAGCTAAGCACCGGACTCTTGTACTTGGCACCTGGAGATGTAATTTGTCTCTGGGCTTGAAGCCGTTGTTCCTTTTTTATAAGATCCATAAACACCTGTAAGTTATTACTCCAACCAACGACATCGACAGTGTACTGACGTCCAGGAGTACAACAAGTTTGGGAATAGAGAGCATGCAGATGTTCCGCGAGCTTAATAGTGTCGTAGTCAATGGAAGCGGCCGTGTGGACAATAGCGTCTAGGTGGTAGCGTGTTTCCACCTTGAATGCCAACTCGACACCTAGTTTTTGCAAGCGGTGTAATAATGGCTTACGCAGAGGTATTATTTCAGTCGCTGGTGGTGGAGACGAATCTTTGGATAACTTCTCGACATCCTCAGATTTCACAGCTAGCTCCTCCAGAACAGTATCGGTATCTGTCTTCACTGGCGTAGGATCGATTGGATCCACACCGGTCGATTCATGCTCAACTTTTATTTCTGTCTTTGGAATTTTAACTAAAAATTGTTTTTATTCAACTTTTTAACTTAAAGGAAATTCTTAAATAGTATAACTCACAATCTTCTTCCAGATTATCTTCCTTTGTATCCAATGGTTTCTGTTCTTCGGGTAACTCATCGATGCCTAATAAGACGGCAACCAACATTTCTGTCGTTTCAAAGCAATCATCTACAAGGTAGTCAACACCGATATTTGTCTGCAACATAGCTTGTAATACATCTAGTGCTGCCATCAATAGAGACACAGGTAATTCAACAGCATTGCTCAATAACAACAATAGAGATTCGGCTAAGGAATGTGTTCGGAAATAACTCTGTAGAGAGTTGGCAAAGCATCGTTGAGCTGCAGTATCAGAAACAATTTCAAATTTCTTTGATACTGGCAAAAATCGTCGAGGTTGCTGATAGGACAAGGCATTACCTATCAAAGCATCAATGACGTTTTCCATAGCTTGTTCTAATAGTTTAAAGCATTCGTCAGTTTCACAATTAGTCGAAACTACAAACAACTTTGCACAATTTTCACGTATGCAGTCTAATGATTCGTTCAAATTGAGCTTCTTTACAATCGACTTTAGGGCATATTTTGTGCGGGTAGGTTGTGTTTGGTGAATGTTATGCAATATCCACTGGTAACCATTCAACTTCGAGCTAAGGAAATCCTGCAACCCAGCTTTGGTGTCCAACAAAGAGTATACTGCTTTTAGAATCATCACTTTAATCGACATAGCCATGAATTCTTGCTGGTAAAGTGTGAAGAGAGCTACGAACGGTTCAAAGTGCTTCATATGAAGAATATATTCAATAAATACCGAGCTCCCGCCCAGAAGTTCAGTGAGGCGAGCACCGATTTTAATATGTCGGATTTTAAATGCGGGTTGTGGTTGTAGGCAAGCAGCCTCAAAGTCGAGTGCAATTTTCAATATGTTAAAAGTCTGCTCTAAATTAGCAGTATCCTGAGTAAAATATTGCTTCAAAACAAAATTTCGTTTCTTGAAATTTTGTGTAAGGAAAGATAATTGATTTATCAGCTGTTCACTAAGATAAACAAAGTTTTCTCTCTCATCTATGCTAGTAGAGTTCGATTTATAGTCTTCTAAACTTGAGCACTTAGTTTGTAACTCAAATTTCTTGAAAATTAAAACTAAATTTTCTAGTTCTTTGCTATAGAAATCGCACATATCATTTTCGAACTTGTGGAGACACAGCTTGAATGGATCAAATTCATTAATCGCTGGCTCAGCATTGGCTGCCGCCGTTTCTATTTCCATTTCGAATTCCTCAGCGGCTGCTTGTTCAGGAGTATTGGAATCATCATCTCCCATAATTTCATCATCACTTAAAATAGGCTCAAATTGTTCACCAGGCGTACCAGGTGTCTCTTCATCTTCAACAGTGGCAGCATCCTGGGTGGTCGGATGACTCAGAGATTCATTAGACCGCATGTATGAACGAGACTTTAATTTATAATGTCCTCCATCCTCATTTTCGTAGTCTGCGCCATCAGGCGATCGTGGACGCAGTGGTGAATCTATAGAGGCTGGTGGAGTACGTGGCCATTTATGAGCATCTTCTGCATCGGAACGAGAACGTTCTGACCGTTTACGTCGAGAACGGCGCGAATAATCCGGACTACGAGACCAGTCACGAGACGATTTTTCTCCACGATCACGCTCGCGCTCATTACGAGAACTGAAATAAATAGTCTTAAATTTAATTATATTAATAAAGGTGTTACTTACCGCAGATAGTCCCTTTCATTACTCTCAGAATGGGTACGAATTCTGGAGGTTGCCGAACGATCCGATGAATGTGACGCCTTGCGTAAACGTCGTTCACGTTCATCCTCAGAATGATGATATGCTTCGCGAGATATGCTATATTCCATGTCTTCACGTTCGAAGTCATTGACAGCACTTTTGTGAGCATGTGGGGGCTCACCAGGCAATGGTTCTTTCCATTCTTCTTTCACCACCTCTTCTTGAGGTGGAGCTGCTGTCGTGGTTGTTCCGGAATTCACATTGCAGACTTCTTCGGGAGCTGCTGGCTCACAGGGAGGAGGTGGGGGACTCGCAATCTGTTCCGCAACTGTATTTGTAAGAATACCGTATACAGCAAGAGTTATTGTGCTGTACCAGCCACGCAGAACCAACCCGTCTGTTGGGATCTTCTCTTGAGTACACTCCAGATGAATACAGTCGTTCTGATTATACTCCAAATGTCCTAGATTTTCAAAAGTGGAAGCACCAGGCATACCAAGATCATTGACAAAGAATTCAATGTCAAATTTGGATGGATTAGTGGCGCCTAGGCGGACGCCGCCCGGAAAGTCTGCTTGCACTCGTGCGCCTAGAGGGATAATCCTCACCTGAGTAATATAAACAGGCTTTGGGAATTGCACCAAGTCAAGATTTATATCCTGTATCGAATGATAATGTATTAAATGTCTGTATTTATAAAAAAAAAAAAAAACACAAAACTCACCGCATCAACTTCATGCGAAAATGTGTCAAAGAATAGCAATTCAGCTGTATCGTCAGTTTCCGTCATTTCGACAACTTTCTAAAAAATAATATTACAGTAATTTATTTAATATTGAATGCAGAGTTTCTACTTTAATAAAAATATGCGTTTTGTTGGCGCCCGACGTCTTTTTTGCAATTTTTAGTCTGATGTATAATTTTTAATCTCAGTGTTGCATTACTCAAATAAAATTAAAACTGCTTTTAATAAATTTATTTACTATTCACTGCAAATATAATTAAAATTAATATAGACTATAAACAAATTTATAACTGCTAGAAATATGAATTAAATTATTTTTAACATCGATATGAGAAATAAATTCACAAATACTTGCTTCAACAATACTGTTAACTAGGAGTTTATGTTTTTTCCTTGTCACACTTTAATTTGTTTTTAAACATACCAACTCGTTTTCTCTTTCACTCCCGGCTGTTTAATCATTTTCTGACGTTTTATTGGAAGATTATGTGTTGCCAACCACAGTTACACTATAGTTACAATACATATCTCTTTTTTATAAAAATATATAAGAACTTAAAATACAATATTTAATTTCTAAAGCGTGTGATTTTGGTTTAAAAAATATTTAAATTGAAGTAATATGTTCACGTTATAGTTGTAGTGTTATATAATGTTATATTTCAATCAAAGTTCACAGAAGTATACGACCTGGCAATACCATTGATGACGTATCCAAACACAATTGGTACTAGTTCTACTACAGCTGATTGAAAAAAAGAAATACATTTTTTATTTGTTTATTAAATTTATACATATCGGAAGTTAATAGTAAGAAACAGTGCAAAATATGAGCGCTTTAACGCGTGAAAGTGTCCAGCACCACTGCAGGACATGCCTGATCAATTTGGAGACAAAGGTGGACGAGATTGGCCTGCCTCGTCAATGGTTCCAAGTGGACACGACTGAAAATTTGTCGGATTGGATCCTCAACTTTACGTCATTGCCAGCACTCGCCACCAGCACAGACTATCCAAAGTTTGTGTGTCAAGAGTGCTACGAGAAGTTTAGGGACTTTCGAGACTTTCAAGACCAGGTGTGCAAAGTGGCGAATACTCTGGAAGAGGTGTTTTCGGACGTTTTCTCTAATAACCCTTTGGATGAACTGAATATTATGAATACGAAGCAGAGTAAACCAGTAACAACCCAAGTGAAATCAGATTTTAAGGAACTTATTGGCGATAATGCAGAGTGGTCGGCAGTCAGGGAAGAGCATGTGATGGTAGTTCAAGACAAACTCGTAAGCGTTTGTTACCGATGGTAATGAGTATAATATTTTGTTCTCTCGTTATAGGAAGATTTTGATCCGGAGCTGTTCACACCTAGCATAGAAATTCCTGACTCTAATGATTCAACTGACATCCAAGGTTTACCTAAAGCCTCAAAGGCATATAAATGTGAACAATGCAATCGTTATTACGCCCATAAATACACATACATCGCACACATGCGACAGGATCATCAAGGTGTTAGACGTGCATTTGAATGCGAGTACTGCCACAAAAGCTATACTAAGTTCTGTAACCTGTATCGTCATATGAGGCTCGAGCACGACATGTCACTGCGTCAATTCAAATGTGAATTCCCCAACTGCAATCGTAGTTTTCGTTATTTGACGACGCGTCGAAAACACTATCAGCAGTTTCATCTAGGCCGATTAAAAAGGCCGCCGACACCGCCATCTCCACCGGATTCCACTCTGTTGCTTCCTGAGCTATTGGCTCCCGAGCTACCAGCACCAGTTAAGCGTTTTAAATGCTCATTGTGCAGTGAAAATTTTGAAACATTATACAATCTCAAAATTCACATGGTCTGCCATCGAGACGACATGAAGTTTGTCTGCACAATTTGTGGCAAACGCAAAATTTCCCAATTGAAGTTAGACGAGCATTATGCCACAGTGCACCATCCTAAGAATGCCTACCCTTGTAACATTTGTCAAAAGGTATTTAAATGCAAAAGTCATGTCAGTGTCCACATTATGTCCGTGCACAAAGGTCTGCGTCCATACGCCTGTCACTATTGCCCGTCTCAATTCGCAGCCAAGAACACGCTGAAAATCCACGAGCGACTTCATACTGGCGAAAAGCCTTTTGCCTGCGAGATTTGTGGTCGCCGCTTCACACAGTTGACTCCGATGAAGAAACACCGACAAACGCATGACAAGGAACGTCGGCCGCTACAACGAAACATTCAACCAAACGTTTCTTCCGCCAATTTGCCTGCTTTTGCGGCCAGAACATAAAGTATATAAACATTTTCAAAATGCATACAATGCAATAGAAGAATTCATCTATTTCTTAAATATCTCAAACATTCTATATTATATTGATGTAGCGTAGGACCCTCTTATTTTCTATAAACGTAAGTAAATTTATCTGCTAGGCATTAATATATATTTAAAAAAATAGTAATTCTAGAAATGTGAGAAATATTGTCTGTGTAGCTAAAATTATTTAATTAGATAAAAATTACAAAACCAGTATATTCAATGCATATGTCCTGTGTAACTAAATATAATTGTAACATTACATAATACTAATTTTCGATTGATGTAGAATAATTCGATATTTTAAAAAATCAAGCATACTAGTTATCATTGGCATTGCCAAACGTCATAATGTAAGCGAAAACACAAAACAGCAACGAATTCCGTTCTTGGTATTCTACAGGCTCACTCAAATTAAAAAAATTTATAGTAGATTAAAATACATTTTTTAAGCTATATAGAAAAAACAAATAAATATTTCAAATCAACACAAAGGCTTTTCTAGTGAGAATTGAGAGGTTTTCAATGAAGGGGCGCATTATGATTTGCCGAAACCCTTGTCCAATTCCCTTCAGAACTTTAACTATACTAGTCATAGCCAGCATAGTCGGCTATACAAATCACATATATGATTTCTCAATCGTAGCCGAGGCGAAAAAAGAATCCCGGAATATACCAAATGACCAATAAATAAATTTGCTCATCGTTATGTCTGTTTACATATTTCGATATCTAATATCGTGCACTTATGTATAGTATTATCGTATTTACAAGTATATCTGCGGTCCTATCTCCTATACCTTGTATATGCAGTCCTTGATGAATCGCCTCGTCTCGTCGCATTGCTTGGAGTCCGTCCACGCGTCGGCCGGGCAGTTCACGAAGGTCTCCATGTGAGCGCAGATGCCGTACATGATCGGTATGTTCGAGCACTTGCGTCCGGTCAGGATGGCCGTCTTGCCCTTGGCTGTCGCCTTGGCGATCTTGGCCCTCACCACGGGCACGCACTTCTCGAAGCTGGCGTAGTAGAGGCGTGCGAACCTCTGGTCGCCGATGACCTTCGGGAGCTCGACGTGAAGCCGCGGCAGGTTCAGGTCGAGTTGCTGGTCCAGCAACGCGGTGGCATTGAAGACACAGGCCTGAGCACACTGCGAGAAAAACGTTATTTACAAGTTACTTTTTTTTTTCTATGGGAAACAGGTCTATTTACCGGATGGAAGTAGCGTCCGAGGCCAAAGATCCCCGACTTGCTGGCCACGTGGGCGCACTGGCGATCGTATATGTGAAAGTTGTAACGTGGATATCGACAGCATGTCTGCAACTAAGGGAGATTTATTGAATAAAAATGAGAATTTGCTGTATTGGCGAAACGTACAAATCTCATATGTGTCGCTGGCATCTGCAGGCAGTTGACATCCATCGCCTTTGTGTCCATGGACAGCAGGCAAACGGCGACCGCCAGAAGAAAAAATAACTTCACGCTCATCCTGGTCATCTGATAGGTGCCAACGAAGTGTACACGATATTGGTAAATTATTGTCGAAGCGCTTGGAGCGGATACTAATGCAACATATTTCACGTTTAACCCTTGATTGTCCTCAACTCGTCGTCGTGACCAGAAACGACATTAGTCGAGCAGGTCTTTGGAAGGCCGACTGAGGAGTCTCGCTGAAGTACGATTGGATTTATACAAAAATCGCAGTTTTTCCGCGTGAAGCTTCAAGCTCTTTACCTGAAAACGCCCTACCTACTGATTATTATAGGAAGAAGGAGGCCTTTAAAATCGATTCGGCTCAACTGCTCTTCTTCGAAGCAATTGAGGGCGTGTTTACCTGCAGCTTCTCCCCTTTCTCTCTTTGTCTTCTTTAAGGACTATGCTATGGAAATTCTAAGTTCGCGGAATTTTTTCACTGTTGGTGTTTTTGAAATGAATGCGAATTTAAGACCTCGGGTCCGGGCCAATTAAGGCAACATCAAGAATTCAATAATGTAGGGAATAATTATGATACTCGAGCTATTCTAGATAATATTTTGTGCCACGAAGAGTTAATTTCTGCACCGAATTTCGAATGTCACGCATTATTTAATTCTCCGAAACCCCGCAAATGAAAACCCGAAAACAAAGAGATGACAACAATTATTAACAACTCAGATGATCACCGAGCATTCGGTGATGATAATGAAACGGTGACTTGTGATGCGTGAAACGCAATTATGATGACGAGATTCAACCGAGAATTTCAAGAACTTCGGAATAAATCGAAGCCCAGAGCAATATTTGTCATTTTTATGGCCACCACTGTTAATGAGATGGATCAACAGTAAGGTGCTAACTGAGGGTTTATGTGCATTTAAAACGAAGAAAGCGGAATTTAAATAGGAACGGAACATTCTCAGATATCTAGAATTACAACAACTACAGCAAACTGGGTCAATCACAAATTGGGCTGGTGACTGAAAGAATAGTATATTCCAATCTTTTATAAACTATTTTTATTCACTAAATTATCGATTATCTCGTGTAGAGGCGACGAAATCAGATCGAGGATGCTCTCAGGACACTCGGTGGCGTAATGATCGCAATGATCGTGGGCGCCATCTACTTCCGCCTGGTAGTAGGACAACGGCAGGGACTCCTTCATCGAGGTTGTGGGGCTGGGGGGATTCGATATATGCTTCATTATCGTGTGATCCATAGGAAGTGGGGAGGAAAAATTAACTCACGAGAACAAGATGTGAATCAGACTGCCCAGGACGCCGTTTATCTCGCCCAGACTGGAGGCGTTCGTCTCGCAGATGAGTCGCAGCAGGCAGGGTTCGCCGTTGTAGCCACTCCTGGAAGACGCAGCAGGAGAACGACCAAAGGTAAGAGGAAAAATCAAATGGAGTTGGGTAAATTCGAACCTTTGGAATTTGTCCTTCAGTATGTGATAGAAGTGCGATCGTGTTAATAGTGATCGTTTTTCCCGCTCCTTCGGCTTTGACTTTGGCTTTGCTTTCGATTTTCTTGTTGTTGTAGTTGTTGGATCTTCGGTTGTTGTTGTTGGAGGTACTGCCTCCGTTGTGGTTGTTGTCGTCGTTGTACAATTACTGCACTCTTGGAGCTGTCGCATTTCGTGCTGGAAGAAGTCCTCATCCTCAATCCCATCCTGCAGCGATACAAATTTTGCATTTTATCCATTTTCCAAAATTTTATTAAAACGACGAAGTCTTTCTTATAATTGTTGTTGTATATTCATCGATTTTGCTAATGTTTAAACGAGTTCGCATCCCAAGTCTTTTGTGTATGTGTATACCGAATATTTCGCTATTCTTACCACGACCGGCGGAATTCCCCAGGTGGCCGGCAGATTGTAATTCGCCTCGAAATTGTACGAAAAAAACACGTTGCGATGCGGCAGATCCAGAGGCACCGCGATGGCAGCCAGAATCTTCAAAGAGAAACCATTTCATTGCGATTGATGACAATCGGTGGAACTTTGTAAACCTACGCCGTACGCGCTGTTGGAGGGGAAAAAGAAGCTCGACGAACTCAAACCACACAAATGTAAAACCACCAGGACGAAACACACGAAATGCGCTACCGTCAACATTCTTTCCAATTTCACTAATTACAATCAATATTTTCAATTTTGCCTTAGCGCTTCTCCTTGAAAACGTAACCGTCACACGCAATAAAACGCATCGACTAATCGAGCGGACGTGGGGTCGATGCTTTGAAGCCGCAAAGTACGTGGTTCTGATCTTTCGATTGTACGTTAATGATAAATGTCAATATAGTCGATAGGATGTGAACTCGAAATTCACAGCGTGCAGTAGAGCTAAATTCTGTACTATTGTAAAATTGCACCACCTTTCTTAGAGGAAATCGTTTCAGAAATATTTTGCTTTCCCAAAATTACATCATACGAATCATCAGACCCTCTGTCGTTCTCACCTTTATTACTGGAGGTATTCCCCAGGTCGGTGGCAGATTGTAGTTGGCCTCGAAGTTGTACGATAAGAAGACATTGTGATTCGGCAGGGCCAGTGGCACCGCAATCGCTACGAAAATCTAACAGAATATTATATAGAAATGATCAGAAACAGATAAATAACTTACGCCATAGGCGGTGTTTGTTGGAAAGAAGAGCGTACACTTAACGAAACGAAGAAAAAAATACAAACACAACACGATTTTATTTAAATGCATCTTTTATTCTTATTCTATACTTTTTTATTTGATTTTCGTTATTGTAAAAATAATATTATTTCTAAGCGGGTGTGGTACGAAGAAAACAAAATCATCGCATGACGACCGATACGGCGGGCTGAACACAACTGCAAGCATATTCAACATCAAATGTTGTAAAGTCCATGGCGATGCCATCCGATTCACAATCTCTCATTCTCTTAATTAGAACCGTCACTAATGTCGTTGTTGCGAACTTTGTTAATTGAATGAATCAATAAAATCTGAAGAAGCCACAGCAACTCAGAAAAAAAAAAACAAAAGATGTACAATCCATGATGTTTACTGAGAATATAGCTAAGAATATGTGTCAAATTGAAATTCCTAGCTGTTACGAAACGAACGGGGAAGACCAGACAAGAGAAATAGGTGTAAAACTCTTGTATAGGAAGCTGAAGGTGTTCCAAAGTTCAAGAATGAAGAATTTCTCTGCAGAAATGTGTGGCACTTGCAATTTGAAAAACGGTTTTATTTTGATTTGTTTTGCTTCTTCCTGATAACAAGTTGTAGTGATTAAATTACGCTTCAAGCGTCATGAAACACTTGTAAGAATTTCAATTTGTTTGGTTGTACGGAGTATTCTTGTCACACATTAATTCTCCGTATGGCGGTGTCTAATGACGCTTATGCTACCTGTGTTGTCGCATCTTGCGCTGCTGCCAAGTGACAAATTTCGAGTTGGCAGCTTGTAGCAACCTATTCAAGTGTTGTGTTAAAGAGGAACCCAATGGTGATAGTTCGTGTAAGGCGCGACTCTGTAGATTATCAGAACAGATATATAAATATATATTTAAAATTACTTTGATATTTGTCCACTACTCACCTCGAAGGGAACCAACTTAGCCATTTTGAAACGTTGAATGGCCTCATGCATTCGTACAGCTTTAGCTTCCAATTCAGGTGTTGTAGGTGGAAAACAATTCCAAAAGTGTTTCAATAACTCAGATAAAGATAAGTAGAGGTTACGCAGATCCTTTTCGAAGTCAGGCGGTACAAGTTCTACAATTTCGATCGGTTACAATTGCAGATCGTAATGCAATATGCACAAGTTTCAACTTACGTGCCGCTGATTGTTCTTGAAAGCCCCTCATGAGTGCACCACCAGGACTCAACTCGCCTAGGGCGTTTACAGCAGCCGTCGGACTGACGAGCACCTTGTGAGGCGTGCGCTGCATCCACGCTTCGGTAGTGCGCATCAAATGATACTGCACTTCTTCCATTTGACGTGGATCTTCGTGCACCTCGTAATGGTTTATTGGCACTGGACCATGCAGGTAACGTTCAACTTTGGCCAGACTAATTTGTTGCGACTTTTTCGCAGGTTTCCTTGCTCCGTTGCATTCATCTTCAGGCTCTATATTTGGCTCGCCTAAATCTTCATAGTGAATTTTATCAATAATGCGTTGACGCTTTGCAGGTTTTTCGGGACTATTGCTATTGGAGGGGTTATTTGAAGTGTCATGATTAGCTTTTGCCTCTTTGTGTTTGGTTTTCTCTGATACACCGTTGACAGCATTGGAGTTGTCCGCTTTAGAATCTTTGCTTTTTGACGATGTTGTATTTGGAATTGGTCCAGTACTGGACCCAGGTCCATTGACGTCGGTACACGTTTTGAGCACCTTTAAAAAGAGTTTATGTTATACACAAAAACACTTCTAATGCTATTGCAAAACATACCATTATGGAGTGTTGATTAAATCGCTTAATCATATTTTGATGGACAATATTACCGCTATTAACGACGTTACGATCGCCTTTGACACTACAGAAACCCTCCTCTAAGGGAACATCTTCGAACTGTTTTAAATCCAACAATGGATCGCCAGCTCCTTGCTGTACAGCTGCCTTCAAAGTTTGATCATCGATTTTGCCACATTCTGTAAAAATGTCTTTGGTTCCAGCTGTGATGCGATCGCGATGGAAATAATGCGATTGAAAAAATTTCGTCCAAAATTCTGACTCGCTCAACTTCGCGGGCACATTCTCCTGATGTTTGCGTTTCACGGCGGGATATGTCTTGAAAATACAATGGATAATGTCAGCAGTGAGATTGTACTTGAGGCCATTGCAACCGTCAGTTTGCGGTTTTATATCAGCAAGAAAGGCGCCAGATACACCGATGTCTTGTTTCTTGTTGACCTTCTTCATGGCATGCTCTTTCGCATGTGTCGCCCAGAACTCTTCGCTGGTCAATACTTGAGTGATAACCAAATCTTTATAAAGTTGCAGGAGGTTAGGATTATCCGATAATATGCGATTCTTTTCCTCCAACTCCTTGTCCACTTTTCGTTTGAAATTCGGAAGCAGTTGTTGTAGCAGCTCCTTGACCTTGTCACGATCGGCTAACATCGCCTGTTGACCATTGCGATTGACAAAGTGGAAGGTTGAACTGTTGCCATCATGAAGCACCACCTGCAACTGCACCTTTGGCTTTCCTTCGGGAGAAATTTTCTGCACTATATAGTGAAAAGATGTTTGTTGATCAAATTGATGACATAACTAGATTTATGACCTACTTTTAATATCAGCAAAACGATGAGATACCGCCACAGTATCCCGATTCTCAGCCATCCAGGCCAGACGTTCGTTCATTACGTACAACGTTCCGTCGCCCTTCTTGTACCGTACCTCTCCCATCTGCAGGAGCACATCCTCACTGCTGGTAGTCATCTTGGAACACCGAGCTCAATCGCACGTACCAACGCTTCGCCGAGCACGATTACCGCTATTCACCTCTGATAGAAACAGATATTTCCTTCGAATCGCATGTACTATCCTCATTAATTGACTGCGTAGAGAAATTTGAAAAAAAAAAAAAAAAAAAAATACATAACTACATTTTACGATTTGAATATACTCTACACTTGGTGTGTCAACTTTTGGCAATTCATTTTGTTTATTTAATTATACTACATCCGACAAAGGGTGCTCCGCTGGCATTCGTCCATTAAAATATCAATTTTCACAAATGAAATATCATCGAGATTTATAAACTCCAATTGCATGTGACGACCGAAGTTTCTCCTCACCATTCAGATACAAATTGTTAATATATTTGCGGCAAATTGCTTAAAAATTAATAAAATCCAGCACACACTCTTCTACCAACCTTCTGCTCGAGCAGCCGCCATTTGCAAAATGCAACATTTGTCTCGTTTCTCCACCTCGCACGAACTGTCATTTGCGCTGTCAAACGTTCGCTTCGCATCATGAGTGCTCGCCAATCGTCACTGCACAACCAACTGATTTTTCAGCCTTTCAAAATCAAAACAAAGTCTTTGCAGCCGAACGGCGTGGTGAGCAGACGAGCAGCTGAACGCATGTGTTGAATTGCGCGTGGAGGGCACATACGGTCAACGCGACTCAGGGTTGAATGCAGTAATGATGAAAGAAAAATCGCCGAAAATTCACATCGCAACTTTCTAAATATCTATAAATTGTAATTCCTTAAAGAAAAAGAATCCGTACACTTTGAAACAATATTTATTTATTTTTTACTAAAAATATAGTCATCTTAATATACAACCTCAAACCCAGCCTAAATGTATGCCTTAGAGTATCAAAACCTTGTGATGTACAATAAAATATATGACTCGAGCTCTTTTTAGTTTTTTATGCATATATTCGTATTTACAGAGAATCCCCGGATGTATCCGCCCGCCTACAAGTATGCTACTACTAGCGGAACTTGCTGTGATGTTCGACAGCCCGTCCGCGTTCGAGCAACTCTCGGAATGTTGTCACTTCGTGGCGAGGTATTTGCTGGCGATACTTCTGGGCCAGCATGCCGAAGATGAAGTCCAGCTCGGTCTCTTCGTCGTGTCGGCCCTCGGGCAGCTTGGCCAGCAGGGCGCGCTTCTTGCACACGAACGTGTCGATCGCCGTCCGGTTATCCTGGTGCTCCTCGAAGAGCTCCAGGTAGACCTGATATGCCGGCTTCGTGGGCGAGAAGTGGTCGCGGAGCAGCGCCATGGCATCGGCCCACGTCTTTGCCTCGCGCCGCACGCCCTTCCACCACACGGACGCGACGCCGAAGAAGAGCAGTGGCAGCCCCTTCAGTGCGTCCTTGTCGCTGATGCCTTCCACCTCCTTGTAGGTCTCCAACGCCGAGGTGAACTCCTCGACCGCGTCATGGTCGCGCTGTCCGCCGAAGCGCAGCTCGCACTTGCTGAAGCTGCCCTTGGACTTGGACGCCGCCGTCTCCTGCTCGAGTGCCGTCGGGCCGAGGGCGCGAATGGTGGACAGCAGTTGCTGGAACTGCTCGTCGGTCATATGGCCGGTGGACATGATAACGTCACGCACTCACGTCGGTATTGAAGGTAGAAAACACGAAACTTAACAACAAACGACACCGTCAGCGTTCAGCGCCGCGAAGCAACTGTCGTCAGCTGTTCGCTCTGGACTCCCCCTCGGTCTGAGGTGAACCTGCAGCATTGGCAGCATCGTCTGCTTGTTGTTGTGGTCGTAAATGAGGAGTTGTTTAGTGACACTATCAGCAGTTCCTAGAACATGGATTTTATTTTTTATCGAAAAGCTTAAATTTTGCTAATTGTTGTGAAATCTCTGATTTTTTCCTATTGTTCACTGACATCGATCAACTAGAACAAGTCACTACTGGTGATGATGACTCACTAGTCATTATTGCGAAGAGATAGGGAGAAATGGAAAGAGATCGAAAGTGTGAGCTTGAAATAGCAGCGTAGAGCTTTTTCTTCAATCGATTTCCTCTCTTGCTCTCGTGCCGACCGGCTCTCATGTTTACATTTCCACTATTTAAAAACAATAACAATACAACTTCGTGTATGTAAAACCACCATGAAATAAGCATGATAAATTCAGCTGCTCATTATTAAATTATTGTATATTTGTATTTGTATTGTAATTTCAGAGAACTAACGGATTTTTTATTGAAATCGTTGTGATGCAATACTGATACCCTTTGGTGGATAGATTCTTGTTTCCACGTATAATTTACCTACATTTTATATTAACTATATTATAGAATGTTCCTTATCAATACTATACGATATGATTATCTCTCTATGTAATGTTTCTACGACACATAATTCTACAACTTAACTTTCAAGGAAGAAAACATTAAATCGTTTAAATTAATATATTTCAATGACACCACATTGGAAAATAGAGAATTCAATAACGATTTTATGAAATTATTTTTATTATGAACTTCAATAGAGTTCATTGGCTAGAATAGTTTGCAGAAATTTTAATACGTTAAATGAATTCTTCGAAATTGGGTCCGAATATATATTCCATAGATTCTCAATAATTCTTTCAGCCTCGCCAAAGTACAATCGATTTGCACAATAATGGAATTCATACCAAGTAGAAAACATCAAATTATATTCTACATATATGTACGAAAGAAATCCATCAACATTCCATAATTATCACCCTTTTTTTTTGTTTTTTTTTTTTTTTTTTGTTACTCATTCGATAATACTTATATTTCACAATATGGAGAATTACTTTAGTTTCTCATATTCCAATATAAAAATTCTGTTGATTACTGATAAAAACACGAACAACGACCGTAGAAAACACTACCTCCCTCTTTCCCTCTCTGGGGAAAGGGGACGTTGGGGAAGAGCTTTCGACTCCGAGAATTTCACCATCCACTCGAGCAGCGAGGACGTATAAATGGCGGTCGCTGGGAGAGCAGTCGTCAGTCACAACTAGCGTTCGACGCGAGTACGACCGAGCAGTGCCATCAATAGCAACCACAACTACAACCATTCGCCAGACCAATTTGGCTTTGAGTTGAAGTTGCATTGAAGCACCAAAAACCAACAGCAAATCAACAACAACATACAAAGTGTATTTCCTGTGATTACGTCAACGTCGACACCAACAGCAACAACACGCACACAAACATGGCTCAAATTGTGCAGATGACTACCGAACAGCTCCAGCAACTGATCGAATCGGTCCGTGCGTCCGCCCTCAACGCAGGCACCCCCAATGCGTCGACCAAGCCGAAGGGCAGCTTCGGTAACTGCACGACGCGCTTCTACGGCACGCGCGACCACGAGGGGGTCGAGGAGTTCATCACGTCGGTGGCCACCTACAAGGAGGTCGAGGAGATCAGCGACGAGGACGCCCTCAAGGGCATCTCGTTGCTGCTGTGCGGCATTGCGTCGACCTGGTGGCAGGGCGTCCGCAAGGAAGCCAAGACCTGGAACGATGCCCTCGCCCTAATACGCGAGCATTTCGCCCCGACGAAGCCCGCCCACCAGGTCTACCTCGAGATCTTCGAGGAGAAGCAGACCGCGCACATGGCTATCGATACGTTCGTGTGCAAGAAGCGTGCTCTGCTGGCGCAACTGCCGGACGGCCGACACGACGAGGCGACCGAGCTCGACTTCGTCTACGGCCTGCTACACATCAAGTACCGCAAGCACATCGCCCGCCAGGACATCGGCTCGTTCCGCGAACTGCTCGAGAAGGGGCGCATCATCGAGTACAACAGCAATGTTGAAGAGGAGGAGAAGGAGGCGACCTCGCGTTCTTCTGGCAGCAAGCGCTGCACCTTCTGCAACTATCGCGGTCACACCTTCGCCGATTGCCGCAAGCGAGCGAAGTCTGGCGACAAAGCCTCCGACGACGGCAACTAATCACACATACACAAAACCGCCTGCAGCCTGAACAAGAACAAGAGCGATGAGCTCATGCAGCCGACGGACGACATCTAGTGGAGGCGCTTCTAGCATCTAGTATAGCTTAGTTATAGAATTGCCTCCCAGTCACCTACACTAATTCAACCAGTCAGTCGCTCTCTCATTCCTCGTTCTCACTGCTGGCGTTCGCCTAACGGGTTTCGGAGAGCTCGTCGACGGGCGAGAGCTTTGGTGCCGCGTCTCCCTCTGCGAGCGATCCGATTGATTTCGCCGCACGCCGAGACAGACTTCGCTCGTTGCTCTGGCCCTGCGATGGACTCTCATCTACCCGAACCCCCCAACAACAAAACCAACACGCCGCGCTCCCACACACAGCACGGCTCGTGGCTCCGGACGCCACACGTATGTCAAATCTAAGATATTTCAGAGTATACTCAGAAATAACATCTTGCCTCCAATATTATTCGGCGACAAGTGTCGCCACAACTCTCGAGCAGCGACTGAGCCGGGAAGCCGCAGGACGAGTCTGGCGAGTACGGCGGAGAGCTTCGTCCATGGGTCGAAGGCTCCCTTTGCTTGCCGACATCCTGCTGACTCCCAGCAACGTGGCTGCTCAAAACCCGCTGCATCTGCATGTTGCCATCGACCATAAAGAGGCTGGGCGGGTGCACCTGCGAGGAGACTCGAATGCGAGCGAGTGGAAGCGAATGCGCGCGTGTTTTGGTTTTCCGTATCGGAGAATGAGCTTCCAAATGATTCGTCATTTGGACTTTCGTTTTGGTCCGACACGGAGTCCAAAGCACACGACAACTCGCTCCCACTCGTAAAAAAAAAAAAATATAAAAGAACAAATAAAAACAAACAAAAAAATATTAAAATCCAAAAAATATAAAAAAAAATAGAAAAACTCAAAAACCAGCATTCGAAGCTCCTCCTGAGCACACGTCGGTACTCTTTTAGGTCGATGCGCCGACAGACAGATGGAGCAAAACCGCCGCCTTCAGCGATGCTCTAGCATTTGGAGCTTTTGCTTTCCACTTTTCTCCTTCGCATTTGTTTGCTGGAGCTTTTAAGCTCTGGCAACCCTGTGCGAATGAAGCTCAAGTGGAAGGTGAAGTCATCCAGATGTGCAGAGCATCGACCAGGAGGCGGCAACCACAAACAACGAACAATATTAAAAACAATTTATTGCTTTTTAATCGAAACATTGTACTTCAAATTGGCTGCGCACGCCATGGTACAGTTGGTACGCCAGAGCCTGACGCGATCGGTAACTACTACTAATCGATAACAGGACCTTCTAGCACGCCAGAAACCCCTCCCTCACGACAGCACTCTTGTCACAGTAATTCGCGGTTATTCGCACGCCCCACACTCAGCGCCACTCCCTACCTTTGGCGATCGCCACTGATCGGACTAGGGAAATATACATCATCTCTGGCATGCTGTGCTGGGTCTTGCGAACCATCCGACTCTACGCCCAAAACAACACACTCTAAATTGTAAGTGTTTATTGTTTTAAATAGACACACTGTGTTATATTCTATAGTCTAAAGCATTTTGTAAACTGTTACCTTTTTGTAAATAAAAAATATTTGTAAATAAAATGCTGAAAACCCAAAACTTTGTTGTTTATATTCATAAAAGTTTTTCTATACCAACAAAAAGGTTGTCAAAAGAAGATACAAAAACATTTACATCATATACGTTTGATTACATCAAACTTTCGAACTTTTTAGAATTTGTCACTTGTGATTGGCATTATATCTGACCAGAGGATGGTGAGGGGTTATAATGGAGAAAATTTTATAATACGTAGATGCGTATTTTTTTGTTATAAAGAGCTGTTTGCAGTAGTTATATTAGTTAAAAAAAAAATTATTCGGTAACAAACTCGAATTCCAAAAGTATTTTGGAGAATAAAAAAGCCTTTGGTATTACGACGCCACTAATTTATACTTGATATAAGCCATCAGTCAGTCCGAAACTAGTCTTACAAGAAATTCACCTCCCATGTATTGAAGTTAACAATTTGCGATTGTGCGGCCATATCTCCTGTAGCCGTGATCGTCTAGTGGTTAGGACCCTACGTTGTGGCCGTAGTAACCCAGGTTCGAATCCTGGTCACGGCAATGTTCACATGTTGAAACATTGTCACGGAGGGGAATTTTTTTTTTAATGTTACACTCTATTTCTAAATATTTTTTAAAACTACTAACCTTAAAACGTTCTTGAGGGAGATACCCAACACGGTCTCATCATATTGTCTCTAGCTTCATAATAGAACCACACAATTCATTTCCTCGTTAAAAGAAATTTTGTCCAAAAAAATATATTATTGCCTATTGGAAACTTGAATTTCATAAAAAGCTGAATTTGTCTTATAGCTTATTTGTCAGTTGACAACAACGATTATTCATTATGTTATAAACAAATTCCTTTGAATATAAAATTAATATAACTTTTGAAATGTTATTGATATATAATTATATATATGTTGAGAATTTTTTTTAAATAGAATAGCATTGTATTTTTGTAAACGAAAACTAATCTAATCATTATGATACTTTCAATAGTTGATATTACATTTGGCGTTCATAACTATGCATGAGGTATTTATATTGGAATTCCTTATATGAAATACTACCCGTCATTTAAAATTATGTATTACTCCGCGGCCTATTTATGGTCCTCGATAGTATAGTGGTTAGTATCCCCGCCTGTCACGCGGGAGACCGGGGTTCAATTCCCCGTCGGGGAGATGCGAGACGTCCTTTTTTAAATCTAAGTAGAGCTTACCTTTTGTAGTTTTTAAAAGGAACTAACTAGTTAACGAATGTTTGAGTCCAAGAAGAGTCTGTCTCTAATGTGAGTTACAAAAAAGTTCAACACCTCCCCGACGGGGAATTGAACCCCGGTCTCCCGCGTGACAGGCGGGGATACTAACCACTATACTATCGAGGACTGGTTGCTTGCCACTGTCAAAGCAAGCTTTTTACTTTCATACCGACATTGTCGTGTTAATCAACTCAAGATTCTTTACTTCAATTTATCGATACTGCAGTGTATTCATGAAACACATCTCGAGGTAGTTGTCACTCTCACGCTCGTTCTTCACCACGAACAGCTGCAAGGCGGCTTGTCCCGTTTGTTCGGCTGCACGCAGTCGACTCAGATTAGTCTGCAACTTCATAAGATGGCGAACGGTTGCTGGAGCGATTGAGTGTGTTTCGTTTTCGCGGCGAATTGTTGGATGTGTTGTTCAGTTTTTATGAATGAAAACCTTCCGCCGGTTGTTGAGTGTTTTTCCATTCTGCCTATCGTATATAACAAGAAAAATATATCACAAAATTTACGCAAAATAAGTGTACAATATTATCTAAATAAATAAAAGTCAATTTTGTGTACCGTCTGTGCCCAACAGTGCGCAAAAAATAGTGCGTTTTGCAGAAATCCAAAATTTGATTCGAAGTCCTTTACTGAAAGTCGTCTTACTGCAAATGCGGGAACGAGACAACTAGTGATCTCATGCAATAATTTCTTTCGGTTATCAACGCGTTTGTTTTGTCCTGTTTTTTTGTTCTTCCTATTTGTTGATGCCCTTCTTTTCCTCTCCGGCGAATCATTCTTGTTATTTGTGCTCGATTAATAAAATTGCATAATAAAAATAGTAGAAAACACAGGAAAACATCTTAAAATTGTTATTAGTTCGGTTCACGGTGCGCGAGTGTGTGTGAGGGTGTTTGCCGCGCGATATTTTTTCCTTCCTCGACAAGCAATCACACCAACAACAAGTCACACGACACAACAACAATAACTATAGTAGTAAACGAGAAAAACACATGCGGCTACAACAATTTTAATTGATAAGAAGAACAGACGGAAATCAAGAAAAGTGTGTTAGTGTGAAAGAGAAAGGGAGAAGGAGAAAAGATTGAGAGAAGGAAGGGAGACGAAGAACAGACAGCAGTTTTCCGATTTGTCCTGTTCGGCTCCTAGCTATTTACGAATACACAGCTAAAGTGGAGTGAGTGATGAAAAATTGTGGTGAAGAAAGTTCGCAAAAATATCGCGAAATCGCGAGAAAAAAATAAATTCCATTCACGTCACGTTCACGTTTATTGGGAAAATTTTAAAAAGTTGTTTTCCAGGAAGAATGAGCGAATAGAGTTGTGAAACATGTAAAATCTCCTGCGGTCGAAAATCCACGAATTCTCTCTTCGATTTTTCACCTCGACTTCGACGGCGCCGCACGCTTCGAACGAAGCGCCCCACACGCCAGCCAAGCCGCGCCTCCGTCTGCTCCCGACGCGCTCCCGCCCCGTCTCATAGTGTCTCGCAAAATGATTCGCCCCCGGCGCTGGACCCAGCTGGGTTCGGTCGCCCCGCGTCGTCTGCTGCTCCTGTTGCTGCCGCTGCTGCTACTGCTGTTCTCCACGTTGCCCGGCAACTGTCACGGAAGTCAAGGTGAGTCGAAGTTGCTCCCCTCTACTCCCAACCCAGTCCTTCATACCTTGACCCATGTCTCCACGTAGCTAGACGAGAATTTCCGTTTCTCGTCCAAGTTATCACTAGTTTTTGTTGTTTTTCTGTACTGTTGTGTGCAAGTAAAAACGTAATAATAAGTTATAGTGCCTATTTTTAGTACTTTTTTACTTGTTTATTTTATTATTTGTTCTTGTACTATTCTTCATTTAGGTCTGAGTTTTGTGTTGTGTTTTTCCCTGTTTTCCCCGTTTTTGTTGTAGAATGTCCGATAAGATTTGCGGTGACACCTCCAATTGACTAATGACTACGTCAAAGTCTAATCGCCGATTCCTCCTGAACACACCTTTGAACCCACCCACCAATAGTCTCCTTCTCCCCAAGGTCTAGAAAGTAATATCAATCCAGTCGATTGTGGCCTCGTCCTCCTAAGACTCAACGCTCACTCTTTCACATAATTCACGCCTCCGTCATTTTCGAATCCCTCTGAACTCTCCTCGAATACAACCAAAACTCATCCGTAAGAAAATAAAATATTAAATGTTGCATTTGATTTCCTTTCTCCGATCGTGAATGTTATTTATTTTATTCCGTTCACCTTTCCATGGCAATAGTTTGAAAACGATCAAGCCGATCGTAGACGGTCAATATTGATAGAATCGATTGAACAACTTTTTCATGCTTCGCTTGTTTGCTTATTTATTTATTTTCTTTGCGGTTTCAATATGAGTTATTATTTGTTTTAAATATTTTGGCGCGCAATATCGTACTCGAACTCAACGACTCGTACCACGTGATGACCACACCCTCCGAACCCCACACCGACAACCGCCGGGTGATTGTCTAACGTTCCTGGCTTTATGGCCACATAAACGTGGCAAGACCGCGAGCAGAAATCGTTCCAAGCCGGCAACGGGGCGCGATTCAACAGAAAATGCAAAGACACAATGGCCAGAGTCAATAACGAATGTTAACATTTTAATTGTTGATTTTCCCAGAATTTTTCGTGTACCAGGGGGCGGAAGGCTCGGGACATCGTTCGGTCGCTCGTTCAGTTTATTAATACCTCTTTAAATAGTCGAGTCGATGGCCTCTTGATATCAATTGTAAAGGCGTTTGAAACCATTGCAAATATTGAAAGCGTGAAAATTCGCACGTCGTCGTCGCAGCCTTTCAAAGATATCTACAGTTGTACTCAAACGAAAATACGAACAGGCAGAGAGACAGACAGACTGGCGGGGAACTGTGTATCGTTTTGTCATTTATATTTTCGCAGACGGTCGGACGCCGTCGTCGGTGTGAAAGAATTTCCAACGAGTGTGTGAAATTAGTCGCCACGTTGACCTGACCTCCTTTCCCCCCGTCCAGGTTTCTGTGTTGTCCTTGTTTGTGTACACAATATAGCCAAGCAAAGAAACAAATCAAAAATCACGATAAGTGCTAAAATGCTAATGTTTTGTAGGTGCAAATAAAGCAGTCATTTGTGGGCTCCGGCAATGGGGAGTTCCGCGTTAAGACGTTGCTTCAACCTGTCTATGCGAACTCTGCGTCGCCCATCCGTGGTGGTGCGAAGGTGCCGACGATCGGGCAGAACATCTCGAAGTGACAACAACGAAGGGGTTGATCAGACAAATAGATCAGGAACCTAGTTTCAGTTCGTTGTACTTGATATTATTTCGATGGTCTCATAGCTTTCCTAAAAAATTAATAATCATGACGAATTATGGGCCATTAATTTCACATTTATATATTCATATTTGTTTTTATCTTTTTTTATCATTGAAAATATATTTGGAGCTTCGTTATAAATTGGATTTGTCTTTCGTTTATTGGTATATTTGTCTTTGCTTTGTTTTTTCAATGTATTCTACGCGTATCTTTTTTCTAAAAGATAAAAAGTAGGATAGTGTTGGAAACCTTGTATTGGAAAATTCAACCGAGGATTAAACTGATTTCTTCCACTAATATGCTTTGGCTAAACTTGAGTGCTGTTCCCTCGAAAGCTCTCGTACTGTCCTAACAAACCTGACCTCAATCTTATCTCTCGAACTAAATGCAATTAAGTCTAGTCGAACACTGCACCAGACTTCGAATGGAAACGCACCCTCAGCATTCACCGACAGGGTGGAAACCGAACCACAACACACGAAAAAAATAACCTTTTACATGAAACACTTTGCGTTCGTAAACTTGACATTTTTCTCAGTCGGAGTCACCACCGACAACAACAACAAGAACAACAAGAACTACAACAAGTGATATCGTGCATAAATATATTTATGTATGTATAAAGAAGGAAAAACGCTACTAAATGAAGCTCGAAGCCACCCCTAAGAGCTCGGTCTTACTTTGCATGCGGAGATTTATAAGGAGTTGTCTGTCGGTTATCTGTGCCAGGGCAGGGTCCACAGGGGCCTAACAATATATCAATGCCTGTGGACAGCCCTGCGGCGGTGGAGCGGACGAAGTGGGTGCGAGAGGGACGGAGAAAATGCCACAGTACTCATTTCATTATAAAGGAAAACGGGGAGAAATCGAGAGCCTGGATGCCTTTTCCTACAGAGAGAAGCGGGCGAATTTATAAAAATTTTATATGGGACTGCGATGGCAATGTATGGACAAGAGAAGTGATTTCCAATGATGAAAGGCTTCTGAGAAGAGAAAGGAAACAAATTAGATAATATCTTCCTTATTCTTCTCCGCCTCGGTCTACTGCTGGTGCTCACAGTGACTAATTTGTGAAATTGCTTCGGAGGATTTTCTTTTCCTTTCCGTTCCTTGGGCGCCTGACCCCTGGAGCGTCCTAGCAGAAGTCGCGACAGCGTTGCCACGCGTTTCATTAAAATAAAAACGCTTTAATTGCGTTCGGCGTGTGTCGGTGTTGTTCTTGTTCTTCCTGCTGTTGTTGTAATTGTGTTGTTTTCTCCCCCTTGCTGTGTTCGGGCAAATTCGGAAAGGCCAAAATAATGTCGGTGTCCTGCGTGTGCTTGCGAGCAATTCGAATGCCGGCGGATGGAAGCGTACAAATTATAATTACGACACAGACGTAACCAATTTTAAGGGTTGGCGCACTCAGGCTCACGCAACCCAAACGAACACACCCACACACTCGCTCGCCCGCTCACTCGCTCAGAGGTCCTGTATGAAAATTTGAAAACTTTGTAGAATGTTCGTGCGTCGGAATCCGGCCTGAAGAAGGTTTCGACTACTTGATATTTTCCCTACCTTTCGTCCTACTGTTTTAGACTCGCTCGGATTCGTTGTTGTTGCTGGGAACAGCGACAATTGCGCCATTGTTGCTGCTCTGACTTTGTGGAGCGCGATTGATGTCGTTTCTGCTGGAGGGTGGGGCGAACCGCTGTCACGTCACGTGTGACAATGAGTGACACGAAATTCCCATATTTTACTTTTTTCCTCCTGCTCGCTCTGCTCTGCTTGTCCAGAGGCGCGTCCATGTGGAGCGCATAAATTTGTGTATTGTAAACGAGGGGCGGTGGCGGTTTTTGCGCTTTTTGGCTGGCTGTAGGAAGAGTCTCTGGGTATGGAATCCCCTGGAAGAAGTAGGTCAAGCAGCTCTTGGCAATGCTCCGCCCAAGTCCTCCTGCTGTTCGGACGACTGACGACTCCTCTTGGATTTATGCAAATCAGCGACATGGAGGAGGAGCGCACGAGGGATCCGAGAACGGCTGAGGCGAGAAGGAGGTTCCCTGAAGGTGCGACGGTTGCTGAGATTACGGCAACAACACCAGTAATTACAGATAGATAATCAGAAAAATCGAAAAAGAATCATTTCAAGAATGGTTCAAATCTGAAAAGCGGGATAAAAAAATCCTCGCAACTAATCTTCTAAAATCGTTCAGTTTTCGCTAACACTCATCCTGTCATGGTCAGTAGAAGCAAGATTTGCATACACTGTGTACTTATCGACAAGTGAAGCAATTCCTCGGAACAGGTACCCAATGCCCGATCCCTGGAAGTCCGCAAACGATATGAAACGATAGCACGCACACAACCACCTACAGACTACACTCCCTTTTTGGCCACACAAACAGACACCCACACACCCAGAGGAACACCTCACATTCGCAATGCATGCAAATGTCGAATATCCTGGCGAGTGGAACGGATTCCACGGCACGGTGTGGCGTCTGTTCCTATCGAGTCCCTCGGCGTCGTCGTAAATAAACCTGACCAAACCCTAATCTAAGTAATCGCCGTTCCCATAACAGGTATCGGCGGTAAATACCTTTTTGCGTTCCGTACGTCTCTCGTGTCCAGCCGGGACAAGGAGCCTCCAGCCCTCTCTCTCTCTCTCTCTCTATTTCTGTCGTTCTCGTTCTGACACAGGCAGGCTGAAGGACGTGGGGTCGGTCAGCGGACGTTGGTCGGGCTTACAAGCGGCGTTTAGCTACTTTTGAGCTCGGTGAGTGGTGCCCACAATGAGCATGAATTATTTTCATGCGCAACGAGGCGAATTTGCTTCCAAACTCTCTACCTGCCCGTCCCTGTCTCCCTCGTCCCTTCTCGATCCCGGCCCCTGCCGCGGCGGCCGTCGCCATTCCTCATTGTCCTTTTGTTTGGTCCCGACCACTCAGGTGGAAACGAGCACAGAGCAACCCCGGGTTTGAAGAAGGCATCGAAGCAAGTTTTGAAACTGAAGCGTGGCCTGGTGCATAATCCAAGATCAAAGCATGCGTTTTTTCTCTCAGCACTATTTTTTTGAATTTCGCACCAAATGTGGTTCGGAGGACATTTTTGTATTCCTCTATTGCCACTCCCTTCCATCGCTCCCTTTCTCCCTCTCTACCTGCGTCGGAACGATTGTCCTTCTCTCGTTTCTAATTGATTTCGACCTCTGATCCCAGTTTTAGATTCGAGTGAGGGATCTTTTGAGGATCTGCAGGAGAAGAAGGATCTTCGCAGAAGGAATGATGAGGGAAGAGAAGGCAAGAGCGAAGAAGCGATCTTCAGAAAAGCAGGTCGCATTGAATGAAGTGATTAACGACTGTTGACACAAACAGAGGACGAGCATGAGGACACGAGGTGGGGACATTTATGTGGAACTTGTCTTGGAGCGATCAGAAGGAAGAGTAATGGAATAATTCCAATACAAAGGACAATCTGCCTAGGTTGACAAAATAGAAGCAGTTGGGAGAAAATTGGGGAGAGAGAATAAAATAAACCAACACTGGGGGTTTCAAAGAACTTCGAAAGGTCAGTAGAAGAGGGAAATAGGGATAAAAAGTTAAAGCACTTCCCAACACCTGGAAGGAAACGACATGAACTCTGGCTTCCTCTGTCTTGTTGTAGTTCTTGATTTTGTTGTTATTGTTATTTCTGTTACTGGGATGGGCCGGGACGTTTTTCGCACACAATAACTCGGTGACCAAGCGACATATGAACTCCACGACCATCGATGTCTGCCATTAAATGTCGATGAGCGATCGTCAGTGGAGCGCGAAACGCTTCAACCAAAGGGAAAGACACATCAAAGGGCGAGGGGGCGGGGCCGCGAGGTGTGTCGACTCGTCGGAAGGTGAAGGCATCGCAATCAAAGCAACAACAACTTGAAAAGCAGCAACACGGCGACGAGGAAGAGGAAGACGGTGACGCTTGATTAAACAAATTCACAAAGGCAGGCGGGAGTGGGAGACGGAGGCGGTGGGGGTCTGACTGTGGGAAAGAGAGAGCGAACTCCCCGCAGACGGGGCGCCAAGCTTTCTTCCTCTTCTTCTTCTACCGCTACTGTTGTTCATGATGATTATGACGGTGATGGCGGCGATGATGAGTTGTTGTTGTTGTTGCTTCGGATTGTTACTCGCAACTCCTTTCATATTTCCTTGAGCGTTGCCAATGAACGCGAAAATTGATTTCGTATATTGCTTGGCCCTTTTCGCGGTTGTTGTTGTTATCGTTTTGCTCCTTAGTTAAGGTAAAAAAGAAACGGAAGTTGCTGCCGTTTTTGCTGCTCAAACGCCCCTCAATTCATATTCATTCCCACGAACCCCAGCGCACACATTGAACCACACTCACACACACTCGTGGATTCCTCCACATATTAACGGAATTTTTCACTCCGAGGTGTGCCCCGAACTTCCTTCGTTTTACGATTTCCCCTCACCGTCCTTCGCTCTTGTCGTCCCTTTTGTTTGCCGCTCCGTCCGTTGTTTGCAATTTTCGCGCTCTCCGGGTTTAACTAGAATTTATGCTGACAGTTGATTAGAATTCACTGACATTGCTCAAGGATATTAACTAGGCACCAACCGCGCCCACCCCTCACCTCACCTGGCCACACCACTCCAAACCACACCACACTGCCCCTGCTCCCACTCACCACACCTCGGTTCACCTTTCGCACACCCTCGGCTTCCTCTGTTCGATGTGACAGGATGGAGTTTTTGTTTTCTTCTCCTGGCAACGACTTCAATTCACGACATCAAAAGGGAGAGACACGATAAAAGAGGAAGAAAAACGACAGAATGGGAAGAGAGATAGGAAACAAGAGATGGGCAGATGGTTGGTCACAGATCTGTTGTGTGGTGTAACCTCACCTGCTTCCAATCTTCCAATATTTCGTTTTGGAAAACCGCACTTTCGCGCCCTCCCCGTCTTTGACGCCGTTTTCTTCGGATCCTCCACCACTTCTTCTCCATCTTCCGCTTCGTCTCCACCCTCCACTTCCCGTCACCCGTTGGGGAATTCGTTGCCGTTGTACGCCACTCTCTATGACAGCAGCTGCTCCATTCTTCCAGCTCCACCCATCGGCGATTTCAAGTCCAACGATTTCTAAAAATATATAACAAAATGTTTCCCCCACGAACGAACCTTGGCTTCCACCCGGCTTCACAATCGACGTCGACATCATCGAGATCGGTATAGACGATCGCCATAGACATCGATTCTCCACGCTGCCGCGCAATCGCAGCTCGCAGTTGGCTTCAAATCGATTACAAAAACCCTGCACGCATGCTCAGTCACTCATCGTACCTCTCGCTCGTTCTCCCTATCTCCTCGTCCCTGTCGCTCCCCTGCCCGCGTGCACTCGATCAAATCTCCGAACGAGCCGTACATAAAAATGCAATTAATTCAACAAAGAAAAAAAAAACGACAACAAAATAAGAAGTAAACAAATAAGATATAGACAAAACAAAAGGTGCTCAAGTGGCTGCCAAGCGTTGCCACATGTCGACACGAACAGTCCGTGCGAGAGAGAGAGAAAACACAATTGAAAACACCAAAAGACCGAGCGTTAAGAAAAACACCTGTTTGCGGTTTTCGATTTTCGGTCTTCGGCTTTATTTTGCACTCGTTGAAACGTATTCAAATTTCAAGCCGCAGCAGCTGCCGTTTTCGTGGCGATTCCTAAGATTAAAGAAGCAGAAGCAGCCAACAGCGTGGCTTAATTAAAACGATGTTGCGTCCATTTCATCGTCGCGGGTCAATTCTCGGGTTGGGCCTCGTGGCAGCCGCAAATTAGGCGAATGGCAGCTGCAGAGTCCGGATGAAATTTTGGGGATTTCGACGAGGTTTCTTATTTTTCCTTTAATCGATTATCTTTCGGGGCAATAGAAGCACGAGCCAAAGTGAACCGCAGAGGGGGAGAAGGGTTTCCAGGTGTTTTTAACTCGGCTCGACTAGCTTCCCTTCCCACTGGCGATCATTGTCTGATACAGAGAGGTGTCCTTTGGTAAGAGGTGAAGAACCTCTCAACACGCGCTTTATTGTCTCATCATCTGTCCACACCCGGCCTCCAGTGGAAGAATTTCTCAAATCGAGCTTAAATGGTTAATAAATAAAAGGCGTTTATGTGGACGTTATCGCTTCATGTCTCTTCAAACTACTGACGCTCGAAACCCCAGTCTTAAAAAGACCGAGTTTATTTCGAAAAACCTCATTTCGCACGGTCCTCACAGTTGTCGTTCAGAATCCCCTCCATGCCACCAATTCCGCCCTCGTCGTTTGCATCGCTTCCATCGCCGTCCTTCGTCTTCATCGCCGCCGTCCACCCACGGTGAAATGCATGCAAAATCATTTCAACGCAAGTCCACGCCCGTCTTTCGTCCCTCTCTCTTTCTCCTCTGTTGTTGAATCCCCTTCGTGGTTCTTTATTTTTGGCGCAAACAAACAAACTTCAAATCTTCGCTTCCACGTCGCGGCTCCCCGCGGCCCACTCGTTGAAAGGCGAGTGAAACGCATTCGGCGCCGACACTTGGCTCCGAGACAGCAACTACAGCAACTCGAGCCACAACTTCGACCTCTTCGCCCTCGTCCCTCTGATGCCGATCGTCCGATGGCCCGATGGCGGACGCTCGAGGAAGGTCGAGGATAACGTCGCGGCGTCCATTGAACCGTCAACGGGAGCACGGGTGCCTGTGAACACCCGCGCGACTGATGAAAAGAACAAGAAACAAGAGCAACAAAAGATGTTGAATCAACAGATCGTCCGGCGGCGGGGCGCGGAGTGCGGCTCCCACCATCGACTTCCATAACTCAAAATGTTGCTCAAACATGGTGGAAACATTTGGCTGCTGCTTTGTTTTCAAGACTTGGCTGCAGTTTTTAGTTGGCTTTAGTTTGGCAATGAAAACAACAGGAGTCGTCGACAAGATGCGATGAGATGCGATGATGAGCCAGGACTTCGAAAGGGCTCTCGTAGTCTGCGAAGAGTTCGGAGATGGCTTTGAGAAACTGAAGAGGTTTGTTTTGTTCCTCTTCCCTTATTTTCCACTTCAACACTACCATCGACTTCAACCTATCGCTGCTTCGCTTGGCAAGCACTGACAATAGTTTGTCTACCTGGTCTGCTCCCTGCTACAGCACTCAATCTCTTTCTCCCCAAGTCCAAGTTCACATTGGGGTCTCTTGCACATCGAATCCACCTTCGCCTGGATCTTCCTTCACTTCGCATTTAAATATTCGATTTGTTGTTGTTTTTTCTTCTTTCTTATGCTCCTTTTTCATGCCGACACGTCACGAAGGAAATCAAAACTCTGGCAACTCTGGATACGCTCACGCATTTGGCGAACCGATATTTTGCGAGGAGGGGGGAATCGCTTAGGCTGCGATAACTTTGCGTGTTCCTTCAACGACCTCGCGCCTTCGTCCCTCGTCTCGCGTTGTTTCTTACATCTTTCAGCTCCATTGTTCCCGATCTCTTCTCCTCCTGCGTTTCACGGGAGCCAAGTTGGACGCCGTGATTCACGGAGGACAAGCCGTACATCGGATCGTTGGTACCGTCGTCCGTCCGTCTGTCCATTGGTCCATTTGCTCGTGATTCCTTCTTCGCTGCCTCTCATGCAGGCGCCTCACATTTTCGGCGATCTATATATCTGTTGTCTCTCTTCTACGGGCAGGGACATTTTTCTGAATTTATTTTTCCCACGCTCTCGCTGCATTTTTGGCCATTTGCTATAATGTTTTTTTTGTTTCGCCTGTTTGGATCAAGTCTTTCTCACACTCTCGCGCGCGGTGAGCCGTCGACGTAGGCTCCATAATTGAATGCCTGCCCCCGCCATATATCTGTCTCGGTCCCCCGCTCTCGCTTGCCCACTCTCGCTGCCATGGTGTTTGATTCACATTTTATCGCCTTTTAAAGAGCCTACTCGCAGTTGGCCGTAATGCTGTGAAGTGAGTCGAGCACCGCCATAAATAATGCACCATAATCATCATAATTTACTCCTTTAATGCTGCGCATGCCGTATGCCCTGGTTCGGCTCACGCGTGCCCCACCACCGGATCCGCGACCCCAACGCGATCCGCATCCTGCCCTGGTCGTCCCTTCTCGCTGGAGCCCGCATCGCCTCGTCGCATTCCATGAACGTTTTGTTTATTGCATTCGGTTGGTGGCATCACGGCCTCAGAGTTCACCATCAACATCGCCATCATCATCATCGTCGTCTTCGTCATCGCCATCATGAGCGCGAAGAATACAAATATAATTTATACCCTTCTCCTTCTCGCACATCCAAAGGCCGCAACCCCTCGTGAGCTTCGCATCTTATTCTCGCCGGCTCCACAATAGACTCCCCAACAAATCGTGCCATCTCTGGCTTACCGTGTTACAGTGCGACATGCGGTTCAGATCTTTTACGAAAGCGAGCGAAACCGTTCGGAAACGCAATAAAGTCAAGAAAACAAAACCCACTCAGACTCAGACCCCATCTGATGGATCGAACCTCTTTAGTTGCCGGCCGTAATGTTCGAGTGTTTACGCCGGCAACACATGCCGTTTATGGTAATAAAGTGATAAAATATAGATGTTGTTATAGTTCATGTTGTTGTTGCTTTTGTTGTTCCTGTTGGTGTTGCTAAACTCTGCCCCTCTCGCACGCGAAAGGTCACACGATAACATTATAGCCAATATTTTGTGCTGTCGGCAAGTTTTATTGATCATTCCAGCAAGTATCATCAATAGTAACAAGCTCGTCATTATCGTCATCATCATTAGTAACGATTATGGCCTTTAGCAGCGCATGCACAATAGCCGCGAATACGAACCCGCGACGACATCGATACGATCGTCATCATCATCAACTTCATACCGAACACTTCATGACGGAAATCTTCGCCATCTCCGGCACCTGCGATGACTCCACCTCCTCCACGTCCACGTCCTCGTTCGCGTCCTCCCCGCGGTCGCCCTGTAATTTTTCAATCACTTGCAATCAACCGAAATAAAACACATAATAATGGCTCATTAGGCGACTTATATCTCAGTAAAGTGCAAATTTAATAACCTCAACTCGTGGTCTCAGCGCCTACCACCATGCCTCGATCCCCTCCTCGACTCGTCCGATCGTCGTTCGTCTCATCCGTCCTTCCGTCGTTTATCTCTTTTGTGTCTCTTCTGCTCGGTCACCTCACTCTTACTCTCTACGATATACTTGAGCCACTACTTGAATCACTTCATAACGTTGCCCACTTCTTTTCCTCTTCTTTCTATTTTCTCCTCCATTCCCGGCTCTCTCCTCGTTCAGTGCTCACCGTTGGCTAGCTAGGGCCTCGGTCTTTACTGCAGTCACGTCTCCATGCCATCCCATACTTTTATATACCTTAACTTCAGATACTCCTGCTCCTCCGCCTGCAACTAAGCCCTTGTCTCCTCCTCATTGGGCACCTGAAACGCGAGCTCTCACTCCGTCCTCACATGGGCAACACCTCTTAGCTCTTTGGTCTTCTCTCTCCCATCATTACATTGTCGTGATATGATTACCGCAATCGTGTGACTTTAGCAGAGTCTCACTGATGACCACTTGTGGCCTCACCTCGACACTCACTCTACCTCCGCCTTGCCCCCGTCCCTTCAAGGCACATGCAACGTGTGGTGTAAAGATCCACTTGAAAATCCCATAGATGTTCATGTTTCTCTTTTGTCTCAGCTCAAGTGGCGAGTGCAAAGGCTGGAAATATAAGTTGTTGCTCTTGTTCACTGAATAAGTAGAGCAGAAACGGAGTGAACGACACAGAGGGACATTTGCATGAAGGTCCCTGGTTACCCTCTAGACAATGCTATCGAAATTCGATGACGTTCATTAGGGTCTCAGCAACAGCATCGAAAAAGAAGTAGGGAAGGTAATGAGAAGGAGGATGAAAAGAGGTGGAAGGTGTGTTGATGAGGGCTCATGGCATCGGTTCAGAGAAGGTCGTCTTCGCCTCTCATGAAAGAAACGCACTATATGTGGGTTTATTGTGTGATGACCAAGTTGGGATTCTAAGAAATGCATCATTATTGTATTTATCTCTCATTTGGCTCCTCCTCCTTCATCTCCTCCACCATCGGCTGGTCAATAAATAATCCATAGAAGCTTTCACTACCATCATCTCTCCACGCCTTCCTATCGCAAATGATTATTTCTTACCACTAATTGCACTCACCCCATCCTGCTGTAAATGGGGAATATTATTCGAAACACTTATGAAGACATCACAAATGCGATCGTAAATTGATCCGGCCTCAATACGTCCCATCTCGCCTTGCATTGCTCCATATTACTACGATGATGTTGGTTATGATGATGATGCTGGTCTCACCAGCGGTCCCAGGCTTCCCCGCTCGACTTTGGGTTATCATCTGCATATATCGAGGGCAGGGCAGCAGTTTAGATGGTCTTGTGGGTCTTATGGAACATAAATCAATGAAGCGAAATGGGTTAAAATATCAAGATAACTACATTTTAAAGTGGGTGCTGCAGTGCATCCGCCTCGATCTTCCCATCTCCATCGCCGTTGTTGTCGTCGTAGTCGCAGTCGTCATCGTCGAGTTCTCCGTGGCCACGAACTGGTTCTAAAAATAGCGCTCCTTCCTGTCGTTTCTATCCGTCCGTCCACCCGTCTGTCTGTCTGGCTGTTGGTCCGTCCTGGTGTTGACTCCTCTCGGAGGTTGTGATTGCTTCGAGTTAATATCCATAATTTTGCCTCATCTCAATATTAATAAACATCGCAGGCCACCATTAGGAGTTGCTCGTTTCGAAATTAGTCACCATCGAACGTGTTGTAAAAATACGTATTTAATTCCCTGGAATTAAAACATAAAACGGAAGTTGACACTCACGTTTTAATCTCTGCCACTTAACCAGTTCTCTCAGTTATTCGTTCTCCTTTTCTCCCGTGCCATCTAATGTGCGCATGCTTAACCGTTCGATCCATCGATCGTCCAGCTCTAGAACTCAATTAGACCGAGGGAACTGGCGTGAGGCGGGTCGAGTCGAGCAGAGTCAAGTCGAGTCGAGTGGAGTGTCGTGAAGTGAGAATCGAGCATGAAGGCATGACTCCTTGAACACATTTCCCTCGCGATCCCAAGCGTGCCTGGCAGCACTTAGGCACGGCTTCGACTGGTTCTGCTTTCCTTCTCACTTACGACTACCCGTCGCTCTCTTTCTTAGGAAATATCTTTGCACTGAGTCAATATTGTCATTTTTCTATTTCTCATTCCCGTTTGTCGTTCGTCTCCTTCGTCTTTGTTTCCTAATCTTAAACTAATAAAGAATGAAAATAAAACCAAAGTGAAATAAGTTGTTCTCGTTTCTGCCCTTCTGCTGGCGGAGTGAGAATGACCGACTAATGCTCCAGTTGCTCACTTGGAAGTGCGTCCAGCACCTTCTCCTGCGCCGCCACGACGGCGCCCTGCAACCGGCTGTCTTGACCACTGCTCCTCTCCTCCCCTCTCTCTAGTCACTGCTCGATGTGCAACGACGTCGGACACATTTAGCTCAAATGCTCCGATGACGTGAATAACGCTCGAAGCTCCGCGTCTAGGCCGGCGGATGCCTGCGCTTATCTTGGAAAACGCATCGTCATTAATTGAATGGGCTCTCGCGTCTGGTCGCCTGTCTGTCCGTCGGTCGGTCCGTCTGTTGGTCTGTCTGTCTGAGTAGACAACGTATGGCGGCGGTTCTGGGGGATTTTTGGCTTGGTCGACGTCGTTGTCGCTGTCGTCGAAACCCTTGGAGTCTCAGTTGTTGTCGTTGCTGAAGTCGCCTGCGAAGTCGCGGATATACATATGTGCAAACTTTGGAGATAAAAACTATACGACAGCGACATCGGCGTGCATATTCTATAATGATCACGATGAAACCACAATGATAGCGACAATGGCTATTTTCCAGAGCTTCCGAATACACTGTGAAGTGCGAGGACTCAGTATCGATCTGTATGAATTCGAAATCCAGACATAAATCTCCAGACTAATGGCATCGACATCTCGCCCTTACTCCTTGCCTGAGACATCTTGGTCTTATACGATCCAATCTTGTTACTAGATCGCTTGGTATTGGGTACGGTTCAGTCCACCTCGTCGTTGATCTCTGATTGGGATTAGCTTCCAAGGCCCTTCCCTTATAATCTTCCAGCATTGTTGTCCCTCTATCTCGATATCTCTATTTCTGGTTTCGATTCATATGCTCTTTTGTATTCTACCTTCTGGTCCTTGCTATATTCTTCAATTCCCAACCCATCCTCATCATCTTCATGATGTATGTTTTATTTACATTCGCTTCTCACTGTGAAATTTCTCCGAGTGGATAAACTAGGAAAACAATCATCAAATATATTAACGATCGTTGGCGTCGTCGTTTGCTCCTATTACAATATTTTGTTTCTTCATCATTAACCGATCGCCACCACCACGACGTCGCTATCGCTAAACTCTCCCTCCCTTTTTCTCTCGCTTGCTGCTCGGGCCCTAGCGCTATCTCGTTCTTTGCCCCGTGGCCCAGGCCTGATGATCCCAAGTCTACGTCCAGTCGCAGATTATCAATAACGTTGGCTCTTTAAGGCGGCTCGTGGACGTCCCGGCCGTCGCGACAGCGCGACCAAGCGATCGACGACTCCCTGCGCCAGCACGTCCACGTTCGCCGTGGACTGCCGGAGGCCGGGCGACAAACGGTGGACGGACAAGCGGTCTTCCGTTCGACAGCCCAAACAACCGAACGAACGAACGACCGACCGACCGTTTCGATCGATCGGTCGATTGGGCTGATGCAAGTCAGTCAATGAGGTGGAAGCTTGCACAAACATTTACCGAAGAACGAACACGACGGCGAACGTTCGCGGTGGGACGCGCGCTGAGGACACGGAGCAGGAGGTTGACGGAGGAGGGCGGGGAACGGCGGAGACCCGCCAAGTAATTTGTAATTTTACATGTCAGACAAAGTCGTTCGGAGTCGTGTCCCTGCCAACGGAATTATTATCGAAATGTGCAGACAGAGCGACAGAGAAAGGTATATCGAAAGAGAAAGAAACTGGGTCTGAGACTGAGGGAGTGGGAGTGTATGAGGGAGACCGTGATGTAGATTCGGCGCGCGCCATCGCCCGATCGGAACGACTGAGGAACGAACGAACTGCAGTCGCCTCGTCGAGCGCAACCCGGATGAAGCCCATGCCAGGCCAGGACAGGCCAAGCTGTGCCGAGCCGCGCCAAGTCAGATCCACGCGGAGGCTCGAACCTGAAGATCTTATCGCCAACTATGTGTAACTTAAGTAGGTACTAAGTGGAGTTGCTGCGCCGCATGCCGGAGCAGTTCCAGAGCTTGCGCTGCCTTGCGATGGCAATGGCGTTGTCGGCTCCGACTGTGGCTACGACACCGACGACGGTCGTTAGAGTCCCTCGTTGCAGTCGAGAGGAGGAGTGAGCGGGGTGTGGTTGGGGTTCGCGCGATAGCGAGGGTCTGGACTAAGGCGGCTGCTGC
Source organism: Coelopa pilipes (assembly GCA_947389925.1). Taxonomy (NCBI): domain Eukaryota; kingdom Metazoa; phylum Arthropoda; class Insecta; order Diptera; family Coelopidae; genus Coelopa; species Coelopa pilipes. The sequence goes on along the minus strand of OX376698.1, from coordinate 32,434,012 downwards.
GGGACCGGGATCTGGGAAGTGTTTGCTTCTCGGAGTGTCGCATTTAATGCCTCGACTTCTCAACTGGCTGCTCATTCCGCTCGCAGTCTGCCCGCCTGTTGAGATGCTCCTCTATCTGTCGGTCTGTATATCTGTCTGTCTGTCTGACTGTCGCCGAGTTCGGTTTCTCTCGCTGTCTGCTCCTCGGTGTCGTTTGTCGTGCTTCTCGTAGTCGGCCTCCTTGACTTGAATTGGTGTTTTTCCCGTTCGTCTCTCTCGGCTGACCGTCCGTCGATCGGTAGCTGCTCGGCATTTTATTTGCGCCATTAACTGCATGACGTACCATGCCGTCTGTCGTCATTACAGCGACTACACCTAGTGGTGGTTGTTCTCGTCGTCTCGTAGTAGCAGAAGTCGTTGTTGTTGTTTCTGTTGCTGTTGCCGTTGTCAACATGTCTGATCGTTTGAAGCGCGATCGTTTAGCGCGTCCGCTGAGGCAGTTAGGGAGGACAGGGGATAGAGCAGGACAGGGAGGAAATCGGCAGTGGCTCCTTCCGAGGCAATTTAATCGGTGTCTCGCGAATGACAAATGTTTTGACTTATTGGAATGGGCGAATTAATGATCTGCCTATCCCGTACAATCCCATCCGATCCGATCGAGCATTGGATTCATTGGCTGTTCGGCTTGCAGTCGAAGCAGCCGAGGCAGTCGAGTTCATCATCATCATAGTTATTAGGTGCGAAAAGAACGAGTGACCAACCAGTCGCGGCCTACGGATTTACGGTAATGGTTTTTGCATACACGGGACGCACAATTTGCTAGTAGGACTGCCGCTGATTTATTGACCTCGCAGCTTGTTGAGATGCCGTCTAGTTTGAATCTTGGTGGTAGGATTTTTTCGAGATCTTGTAGTCGGTTTAATCCGGTTAATTTTGCCATTTTATCTGGTTGCCTTCCTCTTTTATTTAGAGATTCTTTTCCGAAGATGTCTACCGCATTTCTCAACAACATTTTCCCTTCACACACTAACATCGCCTGCAGGCAGTTGTGTCGCGGATTTATTTCTAAAACTTGCTTTCCGGAAACCTTAGAACCACTGCAGAGTCAATCAATCGAGTAGTCAAGGCGTCTCGAGGATCGGTTGCCAATAATCTACTCAAATTTGCCGCTTTTAGTGGCTTTTTGTGCTTCACATCCCCACCTCAATTTTCTCCTACAACTTCAGCCCGGGTTTTCCCTTCACAACTCATCTCATTCCTCATCTTTCTTTCCATCGCTCATTTTCCTTCGCTACACTCTTTTTTCACATTTTTATCACAACGCATTGCAATCGGAGTTGTTGTTGCCGGCCTGCAGCTAAATAACAAAAGTAACATTAAGTAGTCAGATTTGCCATTGTGTTATTTGTAGTTGTTGCTACAAATGCAACAATAACAACATCTCGAACCTAGCGATATAACAATAAAAATGCACCCGAGGCCATGTTGTGGCAGTTCCTGGCAACGCCGTCTGCCCCGAAGGAAGCGACAACAAAGCGAGTCCTCGAAACGAACCCAAGGCCCAAGAGGAAGGTGCTGGAGGAGGATGTGAACAAGGGAGACTGAAAGAGGAGAAGAAGGCGAAGTTGGGGAAAGTAGTGGAGGGAGAAGGAGAGTCCTGGAGGAGCTGGAAGATGGAGCAGATTCGCCATCCCTCACACATTATCTCCTTATAGCAGTCGGTCTTCTGTCCGCACTGCTGTCTGCCCTTCTGTCTAAGAGTCTATCTGTTTGTCCTCTCCACCCTCCCCGGTATCTCTTCTTATCTCGCTTTCTCTCCACCATAGAAAGAAACTTGAAATGCAACGTTGCCAACTGAAAAGAATGGAAACCCTGGTTGGGCGAGGGTGGCAATCAATGAGGATCTTGGGCGGGCGGGAGTTTAGGGCGTGGCAAAAAAACGAAAAACTTCTTTCGTCGTTGTAATAAAATCCAAAGCTTCACTTTATGAATAGATTTCAAAAGTTTCTTTGTCGTTGGCTCCCCGTCTCTGGCCTCCGACCCCCACCACCCTGTGCGGAGATCCTGCCGACTGTGTGTCGTGCAACGTACCGTCTTCGTCGAGGATCCGCTCCCACAGCGGGTTCGAGTGCGGGCGGGGCGGCGGGTCACAGAAAGTGGCAACATCGGTGCACGACAGCCACTTGAAGCGATTTCAACAGCGCTCGGGATGCGGCGCCTCGCGCCAGGCCATTGTCGTCGTCTTCGCACTCGCAGCTCCTTCGGGTCCTTCCATCCGCCCTGGACGATCGTAATCGAGTGCGAGTCGGTGCTGCCGACGCCACTCGCAGTCATCGGGCCATAAAATTAAGATTCTGCATTCAAGTGCCTTCCATTGTTTCGCCGGGTGCAACTCGACACAATTCTGGGCGGTGACCCGAAATTCGGGCGGGGCGTGAATACGATCGCCGTAGAGTAAGCTCCTGCATCCGTTCGGATCGCAATCATGGTCCACAACTCTGTCTCCTGCGACGTTCTGTTCTCGTCGTCCGCCGAGAATATCCTTCCAATCGCCCGGCTACAGTTGTCAGAAGTTGTTCCTGCCGGTTTGGTGTTTGTCAGGCCTACTGCCTCCTTGGGAGCATTAGCATTTTTATTGTCAGCTTGACGTGGAAAGTTTCTGTTCGTCTGTCCGTCCGTTCGTCAGTCAGTCAGTCGAGGGGCAACACAAAGATTACCACAATAACAACGCTTACTGCTAAACATCAGAGCCTTCAGGAAACTCCTCCAAGACGACGACCAGACGAACTTTGGCTCGCGTGCACTTAATTATTTGGCAGAAGATTCTGCCGACGCTTCCCTCGTCCGAGTGGACCCCGGGGTCCTGGCCGGAGGCGGCCAACACAGGACGGAGTTGGACAAAACGACTTGACGAAGAAACTTTTGGTCAACTAGGTTCAAGTATTTTGACAAAATCGGCAACAACTCGAGCGAACTTCGCGTGCGAGGCGATGGAAGGACACCGAGGGGGAAGTGAGGAGTGCGGGTTGAAAAAGAGGGAGAAAGAAAGACAGAACACGAGACGGGACAGGAACTGCGGGACCCGGATGAAGAGGTGATGGAGTGGAGGAGAAATTTATGTACGCCTCGTTAATCGCCGCCCGGGGACACGCCCTCCGTGACAGCGGTCGATGGTGACGAGGATGAGGAGTGGGAGTGAGAAAGAAGTGGAGGAGAGGGAGGGGTAGGAGGGGGAGGATGGTGTGAGGAAGCCGAGGCGGAAAAGTTTCGCTTCCGTTGGAAAGTGTTAATTGACGGCGGCGAACACGACGACGCGCCTCCTCGGTCGCTCCGGCCGTCCCTTTCACACTGGCGGCTGTCCGCGATTCGACAGGAAAATTACGTGACGAACGGACAACGACCATGACAAAGGCGATGATCACCAGAATGGTGATGATGACGACGACGTGCGTCCATCGGTCGCACCGTGCGCCGCGGTACGCATTTTATTTTCCCCGGCAATTATGACTAACTCCATGTCGTGGACAGGCGGACGGACAGACAGACACATTTTTGTACTGAGAGTTGACTCCACGGCCCGGAAGTGCGGGCGAAGGACGGAACTGCAACAGAAACAACAAAAAAACAATGATCACAACAACGAGAAACAAGCTTTCCAAAAACTCTTTTCGTTGAGGAAAAAATGCCACCCAGAAGTCGGTTCGCCTGGATTTTTGGACAATTAAACATATTTTCATATTTTTGGCGGAAGTCACGTTGGCCCATTATCGCCACCTCCTTCTCCGCCAGCTCCTCCTGAACCCTTCTACTCCTCTGGACGACCAACTGTGTTCGAAACAATCGATATTTACTGGGAAATCATTCGCCCCCTCTACTGTCCTCCCCACAAGGGCCTTACATTCGTTTAATAGTTCTCTGTTTTTCTTTTACCCTGTCTGTTTTCTGTCTCTCTCTCCGCCGCTCTTGATTGCCATCGTTTGACAGTAACTCGTTCTGATAAAATTTCAACTCGTCCTCTTCGTTTGGGGGACTTAAGGTGGGTTGTTTTTGCCAAGCGATATTTTTTCTATGGCTCCGAGGCACACGAAGACCAACGTCGGGGACAAAAAGTGCGTCCATCGTGCGTGAATGATTGACGAACGGCTTGTCTGGCTGTCTGCCTGGAGCTGCTTCACATCCACCTTTCCAGCTCGCCCCGTCCATCTCCGGCCGGAGCTCCACCTCCGGTGATATGGAGATCGTTATCGCGCGTACGTGATTTTTCCCCACTTTGATGCTTGATTTATGTAGTTCGCAACGCGGCGCCGGGCTGCAGTTCGGAAATCTGTGCAAAAGGGTCGCCCAGACCCCAGTTTACTGGCGAACTTTTTCTCCGTTTTCAAATTCAGAATTTCAATTTCCCTGCAACCTCCTATCGAATTCTGTTCTATTTCTTTTTATCGGTCGATAGAAATCCCAACCCAATTCCAATCAATTGTTGTATTTGCCCGACCCTACTTCTGACCACAACCTTCATTGCGATTTACTAATTTTTTCTCACTCTCTCTCTATTTCCAGGTAAGCCTCTTCTTCGCTCGCACTCAATTAATTAACACTTGGCCTGGCCTGGCGCTAATCACCTCGTTAAACAGCTGCCTACTACCCACTGGCCCTTCCTATTCTGTTTCCCCCGTTCCACAACGTGTGCGAGGTTATAATCATTGCATAATCACGTATTTAACGCCGCTGGCAACACTTCTTGGTCGTGGCAGCTCCATTCAAATGGACTCCGGAGCACACGAGCAGGTACTTCAAATTCCCTCCCCCTGAACTCCATTTGTTCGAATCATTCCTGCTCTCGGAAGCCCCTCTTTGCATTCATTTTTATTTACTCTTCCGCTGCCTTCATCCATTCGTCGTCATCATGTTTTGCTCTTCCATAGGTGTCCACCCGGTGCGGTTTCGTCCTTCTTTCAGCTCTCTTTTCCTCTTCGTTCTCGGTCGATACAATTTCATTTGCACTCTTCTTCGGTTTCCCCCATTTCCCCGAATGCTCCTCACTCCACTTCTGTACTCCATCCTACTGTCCCTCTCGTCGGTCGCTTCTTACATCAATTACACCCAATCGAAAAATCACCACACAATATTTCAATAGTCATCGGTGTCGTAGTTGGAATCGGGCTGTGGGTTGGGGTTGGGGTTGACGTCGGTCTGGTTTCCATTTCACTTGACACAGCACCACGGCACGCCACACCACACATCGATTGGAAACCCAGCCGACTGACAGCTGGAACGATGATATATTGCCATGCTCCATCTTCAACTCCAGACATTTGTATTTGTGCCCGGCATCCCGACCTCCCACTCCTTTTTCCAGCCGGTGGGTTCCTCCGACCATCGAGGAACCCTCGCAACGCCATCGCTGTGGGGAGGGAGGTGGGCAAGGTGAGAGGAGGAAGAGGTAGGAGCGGGAAAAGAGAGGACGTACTCGCAGAGCCCTTTGAGGCAGGCATGTAAATATTTGTAGGTTTCACAAATACAACTATAAATATTTGTGTACTTGCGATCGGTGTCTGGGCGCTATACCTATGTGTGTGTGTGTGCGCTAATGCAGGCCGTTTGATTGTGTGCATATGTGTTAATGTGAGTGTTTGATTTCGTGTGTATGTGTAAATATGACAGTTTGATTGCGTATGTGTTGGTATGTGTCAATACGATGGTTTTATTATGTGTATGCATATGTGTTAGAGTTTCGCTGAGTGTATTTGTCAATGTAGCTAGTTGGTTGTGTGTGTGTGCGTGTCTGTGTGTGTGTAAATAGTGCTCGGTACAAATTCATAACTGCCTTCGAATCGAATCATCGATTTCCTCTACAACTTGGTAAATATTGTTGCTGTCGGTTGATTCTCAGTCTCGGTCTTGTTGTTGGCGATGTTGTTATTATGGTTAGTATTGGTGTTGTTGTTTGGAGTGTATTACTCGAAAATTTGTTGAATCGGAGAAAAGAAAAAAAACGTTTGCAAGTGGTTTCCTTCCACTGCACCGCTGTACGACGATAACGGGGCGATAAGAGGATTGAAGGGAGATGAGGACAGACAGACCGACAGACAGCGACATAGGCAGACATCGGGGCCCTTCGCAAGTCTGTGGTTGCGGCTTCCCCAACTGCCTGGAACAAGTTCTGCAAGGGTCTCAAGTGTTGGTCTCTCGTTGTTCTGTCGGTCGTCGGGTTGACAACGGGTTCGTTTTCACCACACTTCGTCATCACCGCTCGCACCTCCATGTTTTGACGCAATGTTGCCTCTCCGACACCCATCAATGGTCGGTCGACGTCGTCGTCGAAAACTCGATCTGCCTTCGGTCTGTCTGTTGTTATCTCCGTGCGTTATCCATACATCGGTAACCCCGTTTCCAACCTCTGATCAGGAGCTCCACACGACCAAACCGAAACCACATGTTCGTTGCCGAGCGACCTCTCCCTCCTCCTCACTCAACCCATGGCCGCTCTCCCTTAATTTACTTCTCTCCACATCTCCGTGGCTTCCCTTCTGCTGCTCCCATCGATCTCTCTCTCGTGCTGCGCACTCGATAATCCATGTTGTATGCGGAGTTTTCGTGTTACGCTCTGCCGCCTTCCCGAATCAACCCATTGGACAGAAGCTTGACCGACCGCCCGCCGCCCATTTCTGGAATATGTCCATTTCTCTGCCAGTCCCTACACATCGATCACGTCCGTTATGTCCGTGAAGTATCACTCACATCGCTGGAGCCACTCGAGGGCTCGACCATTAAAATGCCCTCCACATCTGGGTGGGCCCCAGTCGGCCCCGGCACCACCCCCGCTCCGCTTCCCCCTCGGACAACTCGAACTCTGGTCAATTTATGGCCCACATTTGTACGTTCATCCCTCGCAACTGCACCAGGGCCGCCTCGTCATTGCCAGCCTGGTTTTTTTTATTGGTCTGGTCTCGTTTCGCGTCGTCGACGACGAGGGGATCAAGAGGCCTATTTGTTTTATTGATTGCTTTATCAGTTTTATCTCCCGCCGCTCTCCGTCCAACTGGCTCTTTCTATTCAATTCCTGCTGCTATCTCTCTCCCCCCTCTCCCTGGTGTTGCTTTATCGTATTTAGGTCGGAATTGGGTTGGCTCCGTTTCTTGATTCCTCGCACAACATTTAACCTTTTTCACCTCCCTGTGTTGGAGTCCATTTTGTGGTTTTCTGTTGTTGATTGGAGGTTTCTCGTGATTATTTGTCTTGGATCTGCTTGTGGTTATCATGTCATCTGTGTTAAGGTTCTACTACTGTATAACATTTCGATCCCTGTGTCGTCGTCGGCATCGAGTGTCGAATTTGTCTCATTTATTGTTTTCGCTCCATTTGAAACTCTAATTTCGCGTCACGATTCAGGTTGTTCCTGTTGTCGTTTGCGAAATCGCCTGCCATCGCCTTTTGTTTCATTGAATTTTCATTTTGCTCTTGGACATTTTCTATCGAATGGTGCTGCAATCGGTTTTCAAACACTGCAATAGAAGTGCAATAAATTTCGCTCTGCTTCATTTATTTTACCATCTGCCTTTTTGTTCGCCTTCATTCAATTCAGTTCGATTCGATTCAATTCGATCTGATTCGAGCGTCGCCGTATGGCTTGACGGGAACCGGGGCTGCAACAACAAGAGCAGGCATAAGTCGTGATTGTGATTCTATTCAAATTTGGAGCCCTCGAACGCCATCTGTTTGTGTGGCTCCGGCTCCGGCTCGGCTCCGACACAATTTGGCACTTTCGTAATTGCCAAAAAGACAAAAGGACAACGAGGATCGATCTATTGCCATCGCTGATGACTGCAGCAGTCGGAATATTACGTAGTTTCACGAATTGCATCACGGTTTCATTTCGCAATTTTTTCACTCTCGTGCCATGCTTTTTAATAAATTTCGATAGATTGAATTTATGGATTTATCATATTTTTATCTCTCTGAGAAATTGGAGCAAACATTTTTATAAAAAATTTAATATCTTATTTCCAAATGAATATTGTTATTTACACAGGGTTCAAAAATGCATATACAAAGTTTTACTTCCTGCTTTTATCTAAGGTGTATCCATCTTTTGATACATTATCTTTCCTTCCAACATTTCTATCAATGCCTAAAACTCGATTGCCTCGTACTTGTCGGTGCAGCTGCCCGTGTCTGGCAATGAGGAAGTGGCGACATCGAATGACAACATAGTCCAGGCTCTTACTCCAAAACATGCCACCAACGTCGGAAACTCCCAACTTGTTTGCGGTCGGCGCTCCAGCCTCGCTACGGGAGTTCGATGAACGCCAGGGGTCGGGTGCGAGTCATGTGTCGGACGCTGCGTTTGACAGATCGGCCCAGACCCCGGCCCGATCCTCAACCTTTCCGTCTGCCGCTAATCCTTTTATTGCTGTTGACTGCTCTTGCTCTTTTTTGTTGTTCTTAAAAAAGTCCTTCCTTTTTGCCGCGCAGTGAATCGTGAATCGTGAAAGGGTTTTATTTGCGGCCATTAATCTTCATGAAGTTTATTTCCGGAATCCGACCATGGGCCGCTGGCTGGCCAACAGTAGCAGCTGCATCGGCTGCCGCCTCCTGTTGGCCCGACCGCCTTCCACGGACCTCGGACCTTGGACCATGGATCGCGGTGTGGCCGGTTTTTAATTTTCGCTGAAAGTGTCATAAAGTGGGCGTCGCATCCCGCCCACTCTCACACCTCTCGCACTACTCGCACCTCACACGCATCGGCGTAACGAGCACTTTATTGTTGTGTAAGTGAATGAACCGTTAAGTGCGATTGATGTATTGAGTGTTGCCATCGTGCTCTCCCCACGAGGTTGTCGTCATCGTCGCTTCCCTCGTTGCTTTTGTTGCTGCTCCTGGTGTCGTCCTCATCGACATGGCTGCCTTTGTATGCGCCCTTTCTGGTTGTTTCTGCTGTTGTTGATGATGGGCGGGATTATCGTGACATGATTTATTTCGGTTTTTTAATTTATATTTTAAATTGGTTTCACTCGGGCTCCCCTTCCTCCAGTGCTGCGTTCGCTTCGCTTCATGGGGCATGGATTTTTTCAGATAAATTCCTCAGTGACAAATGTCAATTTTCCTCCGTTCTCTCGATGCAAAGCCATTAAAATCGCAATAAAAAATACTTTAAATTTGATCATGCTTGGAAGAAATATTGTCAGTTTTGTAAATTCCTTCTTGGTACGAAAATTCGGTCAACATGAACATCAGACTTTCGTTTGGTTTTGGGAGAAACTGGAACTTTTTCTATATTGAAGAATATTTAAATTCATTTTTCTTAAACGCTGTCCCTAAAAGTCGATGTGAAGAGAAATATTCAAGGCATGTGTTGTGCCCTAAAGAGTAAAAAATTCCGGCTCCTTTCAGTTAAATTTCAAAATATTTCCAGTTCAGAGAAACTCCACTGGATTACGAGATTCTCCAATCATTGCCATGGTTATCACGGACCACTCGGGGCTCTGCCAGGGATCAGATAGAAAAAGGACCGCCTTTGTGGCTCTTTTTATTTGCGTCGTGCACATTTTTCATATCTCAGTTAATTTAATTGTTTTTGCAGAAACTCCGCTCCGAATTCGCTGCCACTTGTGCCATTTATGGTTTTTTCCATTCCTGTTGTTGTGAGGAGCGAGGAGTTTGTTTGACTGCACTTCAAACCAACCCATTTATTCAGTCAACCGACCGCCCAGTCTTCGCCTCTCCATCGGTCTGTGTGACTGACTGACTGACTGTCCGACAGTCGCTCACTCATAGGACACGCCTCGGCCACTCACTTCACCAGCCCGGGATCCGTGCTGACCACCGGAATCTGCGACGCATGGGATTCCATCAGAAATATTCATGGCCCAACTCTCGCTCTCGTCCTTTTCCTGTCTCCTTCTCTTCCCCCCGATGTTGCTCACCCCCTCCTGTTTGGCGCCTCCTTCAGGCTCCATTGTCTGTTTTTGCCTAGCTGAACCATGAATTCTACTTTTTCTTCACTATATTTATTGTGATGTTCTAAAGCGGGTTTGTTTTGTTTTAGGGGTTCTCCAGTTTTAAATTTTGCATATTTTTCTCTCCCGACTTCCATTATAAAAATATGAATTCCTGGCGCTTTACAGTGTTTTTGTTTTTTGTCCGACAGCTCTTGCTTTCGTCCCAATTGACCCAACTTCCAACTTTGTAATAAATAAATAAATGAATCTAGTTTTACGTTTTCCTTCAGTGGAAAGGCTCAAGTGTCTATTCAGGAAAACATTTACCACTTTCAGCTGTCGTCGTCCATGTGGTTTTTGTACAACTTCGCTGTTCAAACTCCAGGCTTTGATGCTCTTACATTTCATGTCAAGAGTCGTAAATTTTGGTAAATTTGTGGTGGATTTCAACGACAGCTTTTTATAGTTTTTACTTTATTTCTAGTTTGTAATCAAATATCAATTCAAAGGCCGTTTTTGCTGAAATTAAAGTGTTTGATTACATTTTTACTGATTTTGCTGATTTCAGTGAAGAGAGGAAAAACTGAAAATGTAATATTATATTTTTTGTTCGTATTTAGTTATTTTGGATCAATTGGAGTTGATTGATGTGATGGGGTGTTTATGGGGTATTAATTTTGTTCTATGCCTTAGTATAATAATTTTTCGCTGTTCGGCAATTTGTTTCAATTTTCCACTACACATACTGTACCATACTATTCTACGCCATATACTCATATACTATTAACCGCAAGTAACAATTTAACAATTATTGTGAATTTAGTGTTCGATCTTGATCTCGTGACTCCCCTCGAAATTCCTGTGTAATTGCGGAGAACAACGAAAGGAACAGCAACAACAAGAAAAAACCGGCAACAACTACCCCAAATTGGCAACAACAACCACAAGCCGCCAGAGCAACACATAAATTCGCAATGTTTTCCTAACCTACTCCAACCGGCCTCCGCCCGCGACCCCGCCCTGCCTGCGTGCATTTGTTGGCGTTCTTTGCGAAACCTTCCGCTTATCGCCTTCCCGATCGGCGACAGTGGCCACAACTGGCCCCGTCCGACAAACTCCGACTCGCTCTGAACTTTTCCACCAAATCGAAGGAGAAATAAAGGAATTTTTTTGGAAATATTTAAGCGCCAGCGAAACCTCCCTCGGCCTTTGCTTCAACCGCTCGTTTCCGGTTCCCCATGGCTTGCGTATCAAAGTGGGCTTATAAAAAATTTTATTAGCCATGTGCGATTGTCGCTGTTGTTGTGGTAATTATTTGAATACTTGTTGGTATTGGGCTTATCATAACCTGACTGTGGGGCAAATCGCGGGACCCAGTCGACCCGACCCGACCCGATCTGGCCACGCGACTCGAACGAATCCAATCGAATTTATTAAAACGATATTTGCTTGCAATCTTTTTGGGTTTAATTAAATATCTGGACCCCTCGCCTCTTCGAACCCCCCTCCCGCCAGCACATTTCGTGCATTGCTAATTGCTGTGGTTTTAGACAGGGAGCGAGAAGGCAGAGATGGCGTGCATATTTATCTAGATTTTTATTGAGATTTAAACAAATTGTTGCCAATTGATTTATGGTATTTTAGTTGTTGCTGTACTCGTAGTTGTTGTTGTTGTTTTGATTGTTTGTTTCTGCTTCCACTGTGGGTGTTTGTTGTTGCTTTCATTTCGTGTTGTTGCAGCCGGAGTATTATACTTGCAATTAAACATTTGTTTATTTCATTCTCCTCCCCCTCTATCGCCCTCACTCGCTCTCTCCCTCTCTCTCTCTCGGTGACTCTTTCTCTCTGCTGCATGCAAATAAATTAACCGAATCCCGACACTCGCGGCCATAAAACGCATGCCTCGAGTGCGTTCGTTCGCGTTGCCAACCAACGCACGCTTCGACTGTTGTTGTTTCGACTGATGTTCACGATTGTGTTGTTGTTGTCGATGATGTTGCTGCTGATGTTTTCCTGTTGCCGGAAGAGCATCGAATTTAATGGTGTGCGTGGAAATTTTTAACGAATTGCACGACGAAAACAACGACAACAACTGTTGGAACAATTATTGCAGCAACTATTCGCCATTAACTCTACTAACATCATCGGAGTGGACTCAGGGTGTAATGACAACAACAACAACAACGTATTTTAAGAGCACCGATAACACCAAAAACTAATGCATTGCCAACAATAATTAGGACCACGAAAACAACTCCAATATTTTAAGAGTCTCACATTCGGAATCGATTTCATGTTTTTATTGCTCCAAAAGTTTTAATTTCCTGAAATTTAATTCTGCTGAATACTTAATTTTTTTATTTGATTTTTTGTATTTAATTTGCATATTTCTTTATTCTATTTTTTTAATATATTTCTTTTATTGTAAATAATATTTTGTAATACATTTTTTTCATAATTTGTACATTTTATTGTATTTAATATTTTGCATACATTTTTTTGTATTAAATGTGTTGTCTTTTTGTGTTTAATTTTTTGAATATATTTTTTTGTAATAAATTTTTTGTTGTTTAATTTTTTCAAAAAGATTATTATTTTTTTGTTTTGGATTTTTTTAATATTTTTCCAACGTTTGTATTTTTTTAATTTTTATTCATTATTGATTTGTTGTTTTTTCCAAAATTTGTATTTTTTATTTTGTATTCATTATCGATTGGTTCTTTTTTGATTTATTTTTACGGTTAGGATCCAGATTGAAATCTGGACCCTCCCCCCTTCCCCAACATTGGGTCATTCGTCAGATCCCATCTTCCAAGTCGATTCATCTTCGACCAGGAAACGAGAGATCTTCTACGACCTCTCGGTGCCCGCGTCCCTCTGAGGGATCCCTCGGCAGCCCATCTTCGGTCCCTTTTTCGCTGCACTGGGCGCCAACACCCAATTCTCTCCCCCCTCGCTGGCCCTTCTCGCTCCCCGGCGGAAACAGAATTATATTGGCGCCCATCCATCTTGGCCAATTATGGGCGACCGGCTCGGCCCTGTCTGCCCGCCTCTACCTGCATCGGCTGCCATCGGTGGCCAACAACAATTTATCGCTCGCGGGCGTTAATTCGTCTCTGTCAGTAGCTGCAACAACAACACCAACAACAGTAATAACTAAATACAACCGCAACAACAACAAATTGTTTGGCGCCCAACAATTAATCAGAAAACTTCGTGAAGAGAGAGAGAGAGAGAGAGAGTGCGAATGCCATACAGCGCGATAGAGCGAGAAAACACGAAGATGGGTGAAAAAGTTTCTAAAATTAAATTCAATTCAAATGGAAACCACTTTTTACTTCATTTAATTAAATGAACGAGAATTGGATGAAGGCGAAGAAGAAGAGGAGGAAGAAGCATGTTCTATTCGAAAATTTATGAGCGAAATAACGAAGGCAAATAGAGATGAATGTGTGAGTTGGTGTGTTGGTGTCATTGGACGTGTTTGTGTGTGTGTGTGTTTAGAAACAGATAGAGAGTTCAACATGTTGTCTTGCAGATGTTGTTGCGGACTTGTTGTTGTTGGGGTGGTGGTTTAGTTGTTGTTGTTGATGTTGTCATTGCTGCTGTTGTGGGCGTCTGGTGTCAATGTGTCCACCAGGGCTCGACCCTCGACATCGCAATGAACTTGCTCATTGCTCCACCCTCTTCGCTCTCTCTCTAACACTGCCTCTCTCTCCCTATATCTCCTTGTCGCTCTGTATCACTCTCTGTCTCCCTCTGCCTTTCTCTGTCTGCCCGTCTCCCCTTCTAAGCTCCCAAGACACAGCATAAAATGTGGTTCCCTGTCTCTCTCTCCCTCTCTCTGTTGTTTTAATTTATTGATTTTTCTGTTTTTTCCGTTGGGCCGCTGTTGTTGCAGGTTGAGGTTGGCTGTTGATGTTTCTGTTTCTGTTGCTGGTCCCACCCTCCTCCACCAGGCGCGTCTGACACGGCCTCATCGTCGCCTGATTACATCGTGGCCACTGCCACAGCTTCCTCTTCCCTTCTCACCATCGTCGTCATCATCATCATCGTCTTCTGCCCCCACTTCCTGCCGCTTCCCTCCAGCCAACCCCTTTCTCGTCTTGCTTGCCCGCGTTCTTCGCTGTTTGGTTTTGCGTTGCTGCCTCGCCGCATTCGTCCTCGCTGTTTGTTTTTGTTTCCTCTTTTCTCCACTCCATCCGTCCTGCCCTTCCGAGATTCTGTGGTCTCGTCTCGTTCCGTCTCCCGCTTTGTCCCGTCCGCTTCCGATAGGCAGGGAAAAAACTTTCTGCGATGATTCATAAATTCATTCATCGCCAGTCGCGTCGCTGGCTCCAGCCTCCAGTCTCCAGTCCCCAGCTGCCAGGCGGGTGGGGCGCGGGTGGTTCCGGGCATCGCAGTCGGCCGCCACCCGCCGTCCGTCGAGGAGTCAAACGGCGGAACGCAGCCGACGTCGACGCCGCCGCCGCCGACTTTGATGGAACGCATTAGGATGCGGCTGCTGAGTCCGCTGAGGGTGGCCGGGGCTGACGCGGCCGTGGATGAGCCCGAGTCCATCGTCGTGTCCTCGCCAGCCGGTTGGGGGCGTCCCGTGGCTGTCTGTGATGTGTTCGGAGGAGGGAGATGGCGCTGGTTGGGTTCGCTGGCTCCGCGGCGGGTTCAGCTGGTTGTGCGTGGCCGGTGTTTAATGGCTCCGCTCAAAATTTATTGCATATTTTTAGGCTCGCAGCGGTTTTCCGAAAACAAAGCCACCCGGCCGGCCGACCAACCGACCTTCGAGCTCCTCCTCCCGCTTCTCTGGATGTGTTGAATCTGTTTAATGCGCAAATATCTGGCGGTTTCCGCCTGAACTCGGGGAATTTTCGTTTTGGGATTTCTCTGCAGCATATTTTCGGGCGCATAATGAATTCGCCTCTGTGTGGCTTTTAAAATTTCGTGTCTAAGTTCCCGGCCTTTTCGTCCTTTTTAGAGGCGGATGGAGGAGGGAGGAGGAGGATGTTTTTATGGTCTTCCTGCTAACCCCACAAGCCGTAAACTTTTCAGCTCGATCCCAGTTGACTATTTTCGCCTCCATACTTGCGGACTTTGGACACGGCTCGACTTCTTCTTCCGCTTTCGTATTTTTCTCTCTTTCCCCAGCTCTCTCTCACTTTTCCCATAAGTCCTGGCTGTTGTTTTTCATATCCAATATTTTGTGGATTCACCGCCTTCGCCTCGGGGTTCGAGGGCGTCGGGGCGTGCGTTGGCGTCCCCTGTGGATGGGGGCAACAACAGCGAAAATCAGTTCTGGTGGCGTCTGCCGCCATCATCGACGACGTCGCCATCGCCATCGCCGTCTGACTGGGTCTGTCTGCACATTCATGCCGGATAGACATTCAATTCATATTCAAACTTCAATTTTTCATCCTATGCGCGCATTAGAATAATGAAAATTTGTGAGTTTTGAATACCCGACAACAAACGAACAATCGACCAACACGAGCAACAAGGCCAAAAAGTACAACGCCGACAACAAACACAATGGGCCCCAATCAGACGCCACCATCAGGCTGCGCCCTATGCCGGAGTGGAGTCGATCCATGGTCTCCGGCTTGGTTGTCTCCATGTCTGTCTGTCTGTCTGCGCGGTTCTCCCTCGATCCGACCGTCCGCCTGTCTGGCTCCCGCCTGTGTCTGTTAATGCATTTTCAATAACAGCTTGCGTTCGGCTATAAATTAATTCGCACTTTTCTCCCTGAAATTACTTTTGACGCCATCGCCTCGACTCCCATCGACGGAGGGCCCCAGTTCCTGCCCCCCTCCTCTCACTGGGTTGATCTTCGACTGTCGATGCTTCGCAAATTGTTGCTGTTTGTTGATGTTGTCGCTGTCGGTGCCTCGCATAATTCAGCCAATTTTTAGGATTTCTTTCGCTTGTGTGGCCTCTTCGTCTTCTTTTTCCTCGTCGCTTCTTTACCACCCCTTCTCCGTTTTCGTTCTCGTTTGTTTCTCCGTATCGTTGGCACATGTTGTCGCCACCTCGAACAGCGTTTGCCCTCTGGCAACTCTAACAACAACAACAGACCGAACAACTTTAATGTTTGCCATTCGTTGCATTCCGTCGACTGCCAGGGAATGCGTTTGTTTCTCTACCTCGGCACGTTCGCGCATGTTCTAATTACGTCCAATGTGGCAACGCTTTTTGGGAATTTTTGTGCGAGTTCGAGTTAATGAAAAAATCACGGTACTCTAAGTTCACAATGGAAGACCAAAGCAAATTGATAAATTTGTTCGACTATTTCACTAACAAAACCCTCTGGGATGATTGCTCAAGAATTCCCAAGAATTCTTTCACAAAAACCACTACAAAAAATAGTCCTCGAAAATGCTCCACTCGACCAGACTCCCGGCAATTAATCGGATATTCGGGCAGGCGAGAGGCATAAATTGTTCCCAGGAACCCCCCGCCCTCGAACGACAGTGGTTACCCCCCTCCTCCTCCCCCTCGGACAACACCGCCCTTGGCCCTCGAGCTCCAACGTTATCACGACGTCGGCCGCCCGAGTCGACGGCAGTCGCGTGCTCGGTCGTTGGCGCGAACAGACAAACAGTCGCGCCGACAGACAAACGCTCTCTTTATCTCGATAGATTGTCCGCACTTCAAACGTCCGCTGCCGCCGCCAAACGACGCCGACTGCGACGACAACGACGACGGCGACGACAACATTTTCGTTGGCAGCGACAGCAGCAGACGAGACCTTCTTAGGAAGCTCAGGGCGCGCGGAAACTCGTTTGAAATCTTGGAGAACCGAACCCGCAAACGCCCACCCATTTGCAGAGTGGGGGGTTCCACGATTTGGGGACATGGTGCGCGCATGAATTATGCATCGGTATTAGTGCGTTTGTGTGTGCGTTGAAGCTGATAAATATCGACTTATGTCATAGACAGATGATTTAAGGGCTTCTTCAGACACACATTCTGGCCAAGATGTGTGCTTTTATTTCCTCCTTCATTCCTCCATTCAGTCCATGGCTTTCGTCCGATTAACTTCCCAGTCTACCTTTACCCATTTTTGAATCCTTTTATTCGTGCTTCTACCATCATCGGTTGACAATTTTATTTTCCTTAATTATCCGCGACTCTTTTTCTTTTGTCCTTCTGAAAGCTATCAGAGCTATCAGGTTTTGTGATTCTATCGCCAGGGAAATCTTCTCAACTCATCGTCTTGTCCCACAATTACTTCGCCTCTAATTCTCCAACCCAACACGGACTTCCTCAATGTCGTTCCCAACACAATCTCCCACCTAATCATGCCACGATCTTTGACCCCAGTTTCCCCTCCGACCCAACCCACTTGTTTGACTTTATTTTCTCCATCTACCTACCTTCCACCGTCCCTATTTATCAGGCTCCATCCGAACTTGGACGACCCTGCTGCTGACCTCAGGCAAGCTTCCCCTGGCACCGATTTCCATTGCTTCTTCCCCCTCTCAACTTGTCCTTTCGACCTTTTCGCACACTCCTGCTGTACCGCCTTAGACATTCGCCCCTCATGTTGTGAAGTTCCTGCTCTTGAGCAGACAGAACGAAGGGACAGAATGGCAGAAGAGACGGCAGACAGACAGATAAACATTCCTTCGGCGCGACACTTCACGCCAGACGGCGGTAGCGACTCCTGGCGGGAACAGATGATTCAATTTTAAATTATAATTGAGTCTTCGAAATGTACGAACGCCTACTTCTGAGTCTGAGTCTGTCGGTCTGTGAAACTGTTTCGTTTCCTCAATATGTGCTCGGAATGTCTGTCGGCTTGCGGTTGTCCGTGTAAACGTCTAAATCTTGCGTAACCATTAATCAAGTGTGTACGGTGAGGGATTATGCCAAAATGCGTTATCGCCCTCCCTCTCTCTCGTTATGTTAAGGCCAGCTCCTGTAATCATTCAGACATTTATGAATACTGGAATTAATATTCAATATTAATGACAGTGCTGTCTGTGGAGTGCTCTTTCAAGAATGGTGGGAAGGAAAGGAGGAGCTTCCTTTTGCATTGCGCTAGCTTCACTAAAAGCCCTTCGCTGGTGCTGTCGACATGTGCAAGAGTTGGAGAAGCTCTTTGTGGAATCCTCCGTTGTCCTCATTTCACATGTCACCATTGTCCTGGCATTGTTTCTATTATCCTCGTTTTCGCGCGAAATAAAGAACGTGCACACAAAAATAGAAAGAATGCAATGAAATAAAGGGAACTATTTGTAAAAGAAGACCTGTGAATAGAGTCGAATTCTGCTTGCTGTTGTTGGACTTATTCTCGTTGTTGGTGTTGGTGATGTCCATGTTGTTGGTGTTTGTTGAGAAAATGAAATGATAGCGAAACTAGGACAATAATTTATTGTGTTAATGCAGCGATATGCGAACAACAATGTCCAGCCGAGACTGAGGGAGGTAGAGAGAGAGGCAAAGAGAGAGGGAGAGAGCGAGAGAAATGAATAATGGTGGGAATAACTAAGAGCTACATGATAAGAACAGAAGACAGAAAACAACAAAATCATAAGCATAAAAGGAAGCTTTCACAGTCAGTGAGAGATTTATGGATTGGAATAGTTCGGAAGAAAATACGGATGACATTTTGGGTTTGAGAACGGCCGTGTCAGAGGGAGATGGGGCGATGGGTATCGGCGACGGTGGTCCACAAAGCCCAGGCTTAAAGAATCAGAGCCGAAACAACAACTTGATATTGAGTCATTTCGCAGAAATTTATGTGTTCTCTCAATTTCTCCTCTTTCAGGTGAGTTTTCGTGATCGACTCCCCGGTCATCCTCGCTGCGGCACCTCGCGTTTCTGGGTTGGGCTCCTCCCGGTTGGGTCGTTGTCACCCATGAGCGAGGAATCCCATCACGTAAGTTCGTTTAACTTTCGGATATGTTTTCGCTTTGTTTACTTCGAGTTTACGCCGAGTTCTTTAATAAATTATTTAAGCGGCATCGCATTAGCCGCATGTTTACAGAAACGCATGACTCAAGTCACGGTGCCGTCACCGAGAATTTCCTGCGAAAATCTCTCTCTTGGCAAAACAGCAACAACAACATTGACACGGTACTGTATCCTTGACATCTTCCGTCTTGCGATTCTGGGGAAGCGACTGCAATTTTCAAAGCAGTTAATGACAAGGCTACAGACGTGACTTTTAAACTCGGCTAAGTTTCTGCAATTAGTATAGATTTCGTTATCATAAGGAATGGCAAAGCGGCAGCCGGAGAAGAACAAGAAGCTTGATTTAATCGGGCTTCTTTACGGAGAAGGAGTCGTTTCCACGAATATCGCTCCAACCCGAGGCGACTCTAGGAATGGACGCGTAGTTTATACAATTTGTCTTAATTACAAGGATCTGCCATTGAATATTTTTTGCTTTCATGATGATTACGAACTGGCCCAAGGTAGGTTGAAGCTTTGTCTAACTCGAGATCTGCTGAAATAGGAGAATATGGAGGATTATGAAAAATCCTTTTGCACTATGGAAAAGGCCCTAGGGCTAATGAAATGTCTTCGTTAGTTTCTTTTCCCCATTGTTGTCTTATACACTCATTCTTTTGCTCCCTAATGCGTTTCCTTATCCATCGCCGTCCTTTGCTTCCTGTCAATTCTCCACATTCCTCTCTCTCTGCCCACCGAGAACCGGCTTAATTTTAATTTAATTTGCGAGATTTCCTTTGCACGCCAGTGAATTACTTCCATCATCAACGCTTTCGAGAAAACTTTTTCACTTGCTACTTATCGACAGTGGCTGAACCGACTGTCTGCCTGACCGACTATCTGTCTGCGTGTCTGTCCGTTTGCCCGTCTTGTCGGCCGGTTCGTCCCGTTCTTGCCCACAGTCCGTGCTCAGCTCGACAGCTTCCTCCACTTTCCCAACTTCTCATCAACATCATCATCAGAAGTTTTTCCACTCTCTTTGTTTTGATGGCGCGTGGTATGTTACAGCGTTGTTGTAGTTGTTGTCGTTGGCTGCAAATTACGTCCAGAAGCTAAAATGAACGAAGCGCTATTTTCGTTATTTTCCACATTTATTTTATTATTTTCCTATTATTACACTTTTCTTTTTTGTTTTCTTCTTGTTAATTTCCGAAAAGCCTTTTTGTCCCTTTTTATTTTAGCCTTTTTTATTATTTTTCACTTTCCAATTGCTTTGGTTTTTGGGCCTTGATTGTGGAAACACCAGAAATGGCCAGAATCTTCTTCGTCCTGGGGGTTGTCGTTGTCGAAGTTTCTAATTCTGTTAGTCCTGCCGGCCCACTGTTCGCTCGACAAGGCCATAATTACTCTTGCGGCAACTTTATCCTTGGCGAAATACGACGTCCTCCCGGGCGAGGGGACCCCCAGGCCCCCCTAATACGTCCGCGTCCGTCGGCTCCCGGCCCCCAGAGCCGGCTGTAATTACCGCAGCTCAACTCGTCCTCGTTCATACGCAAATTAAGGCACAAAAATGAATATTAAATGCAGGAATTTCGACACATTAGACACGAGAGGAGCCCCACGTCTCGCCCCGCCTAATCCGACCGCATCCAGAGTGAAAAAGTCTGTAACAAAGCGGGGGAATCGCAACAAAAATAACAGCAATAACAAAACACCACCGATGGCCAAAACAACCCGACGGACGTATAAACCGAGCTCGACTTCGACGCAACACCAACAACTAATTATCATGCGAACTTCGTCCTTTTGCCGTTCCCTTTTCTCTCTCTCTCTCTCACTCCTTCTGTGTCATCCTCGTTTCTCCCAATATCCAGTGGCACGTCCTGTGGGCCCTGCGGCTGGTCTTGTGGGCCGAAATCCGCCGAGAAACAATAACAAAAATCCAAAGTAACAACACCAAAAGGAAGAGAAACCGTTTTTATTGTTGCCAAAACTCGGCGTTGATGTTGTTTTTCTTTTGGGGCTGAGGTTTGCTGTTGTTGTTGGCGTAGAACTTGGCCTGTTTTATGGCCAAGGGATTGTTTTGTCTACCATCGCTCCAACAACAATACAACGCCTCCCATCCCTCGCAACTCCATCGTCTCTCCCGTCCTTCTCCCACTCTGGCAATGTTTCCTGATATCTCTCCCTCACCCCATGTGCTTGCATCTCCCTCTCACTCTTAATTGATTTTTGTCCGCTAGTTGTTCTTTTTCCCCGCTCTCGCCCTGACAAACCGTGACATCTTGATAACGGTTATTAATTTGTCTTCGCCAACCCTCCCTTCCTGGCCTCTCCCCGTCCCTCTTCGCCATCTTCTGCTCCTAAACATCGGGCTCATTTGTAGTTGTTCCTGCTGTAGATTGCCTCCGAAGGCTTTAGACAATTGCTCAATTAAGCTCCCCATTTGCCAATGAGAGCTCTTTCGCAGCCCGTTGGAGGGGAGCGAAAAACAAAAAAGGTTGTTTCTTCCCAAATTAATGTCCGATAAGGCTCCGAAGACTTCGCTCGCCTCCCTCGACGCCGTCGGGCTTCCCCAGTGCAGTTCCCACCATCGCCCCAGCCTCAGACCCAGACTCGGCACAACACCCGTTACTGACATATTGCTGTATACCCGGAGTTATCCAACCGCCAAGATCTCCAGCTTTTTGACATAAATTACACGCCATCGCTGTCGCTGGCGCTTCATGCGGCTCGCCTCGGGTCTCCCGCTCCACCTGCTGCCCGCACCCCCGGCCCCGCCGCGATCCTCCGCAGCCCGGTCCGATCCAATGATCCAGCTACGGCTGCGGCTGCGGCTCCAGCGCAATTTTCGTATTTTCCACTTTATTAAAATAAACACTTTAGGCGCCATTAAATTGTGTAAGAATTTTTCGTCATTGCCGGCGTGCGTGGGATGCGAAAAATTACAGTCAGTTGAATTTGCGCCACGTAACAAGATAGTTTTCCTCGTTGATCGAGTGGTCGAACGAACGATCGCCCCTCTCTATCTCTTTCGCTCCCTATCTCTTTCCCACCCTCCTGATATGTGTACAGTACTGTATGATACCCGACTGTGTCATGGTTGCACCGGTTGCATGGTCTTCACTGGTTATTGACACTTTCATCCTGGTTCACCAATCAATGGCTTGCCATATGGTGGTGTTCGATCCGTCTCAACGTGTGTTGGTTGGTCTCCTACGCCTTGGATCCATCCTTTCGTCCACCGGTTCGGCTCATCGCTCATCCAGTCGTCCCACGGCGTCCGTCCAATTATTACACGCCTCCTCCGTCTATCGAGCTTTCAGTTCCTCCGTCTCCCGGTTCGTCTGTCTGTGTGACTGGCTCTCTGGTTGCGGGTCCAAGTGTTTATTTGTCTGCCGTCTGTTGTTGTCGTCTGTCCGTCCGTCTTTATATATTCCTGCTGTCTTTGCATGCACTGCATCTTTTGCGCAATGATATGCAACGAGTGTTTGGTCCGCGCACTCAACGGAAGGTGCCGAATGTACCGACCGCAAGAAAGGCAAACCAACAACAACGGCCGTCATAAATACTGGGGACCGTCGGACATTTTGACAACCTGCAGCACGGCGAGCAGGAGAGTGTGGAATATCTCTGTATTTATTGAAGTTGACAGTTATTAAAAATAATTACCACCAACAAATGTCGAAATTTTCCCAAGAAAATCATAATCCGCTGACGAAAAAAGTCGGACTTAAGTTCGGTCGAATGAAACAGCGATGACAGCACAACAAGAGCAACAAAACATCGAATTGAAAAACCATTAAATTTCCATCATCCATCAATTGCTTCAACAACTACTTTCTTTGTGCACAGTCGAGTTCCACTGGAGCTCGTCTGGTCGTCCACTGTCTGTCTGTCTGTCACTATGGAACTATCTCCCTTTGTATCGCTGTCAGTCGTGCTCTCCAATTATCTGTTCCCATAGAATGTCTGTCCGGCCTCTTGATGCGTACTTCCTCCAGCCTCTTTCTTCCGCTTCCGTCTCGAGCTCCGTCTATCTCTTTTCTGCAATCGAACTTCGGACAGCACTTGCGTTCCATTCATCACTATTTGCATAGCGAACGATGAATGAATGCCAGCAACATCGTCGGCCTGCTCGGCATCGCCATCGTCATCTTCGCGTCGGCTGCAAGCCAGCAACAGTCGTCGCTGTTGTCGACGGACAAATCGCTGCTGCGATGCACTCTCAACTCGCCTGCAATCTTCTTTCGGTCCGCTCAAATTCGGACGCCATGAGAACGTTGCTGACGACGACTACGACTATGGCGATGGCTATGATTCTGGTTTCGGCTTTCGGCAGAACTTGATTGGAAAATAATTAATATCGATCGCTGGTCTGCGTCTCAGGCCGGTCGGTGGACTCCGCTCGGGTCCAGCGCTCGTCCGGCCAGTCGCAGTTGTTTCCACACCACTCAGCTGTCGACTGGTCATTAGCAACATTTATGCTTCTGCCTTGAACTTCCAGCGAACTCCATTGGCGCGTCGATTCCTCTGGCTGCGGTTCATGGGAGCAGAATTCTAACTTCGTTGGGACTCCATCGACGTCTCGTGGCAAGAGCTTCATGAGGATTTAATCGGCAATTCATCGGAGTTCGATGGAAACCTAATCGAAGTTCATGGCAACCACATGAGCTTCAGTGGCTGTGTTGGGTGTTTGGGCAATGATTTTTTATTTAATTACTTCATTGTGAGATGTTTCGACTTTTTAACTATTGTAGCCATTCCCTTCGTCTACTCTCACTCTCTCTCTGTGCGAGTTTCTACCAACGCTAGCATCCATCGTGTGGTATTTCTTCCTGTATCGTGCAGACCGCCCTAAGGTTCACATTGCAGGAGGTGGCCATGGCGACGTAGCCTGCGATGAATCACGCTCTTGCTTCACGCGCCCACTGAAGGAACAACTTTGTCCGACCTTCTCCGGCGACTCCGACCCCTTGAGACAGTAAAAGAGAGATCGAGAAAGAAAGTGCGGATAACAGCACAGAAGAGAGAGAGAGAGTGAGAGAGATACAGATGGCCATTCTATGGTGCGTGCGTTTCGTGAGTTCCGTTGAGCCCGACAATTTCGGAGGCGAGATCCCCAAATGAAGGGGATCATAAATTGGATAGAGGGAAGACGGAAACGTACGACGCTCTAATTACACTGGGCAATCGTTGCAGATGGACGTTCCGAATTTATGTAGTGAACCAGGACACCAGGATGGGGATGAGGGTGAGGTTGTTGATGGCGGCGGGTGACGGAGAGGGAGACGAAGACGGCCAGTGACCAGCGATGCTGGCATCGAGTGAGCGAGTGGAAAATTCGAAATTAATTTGTTTCTCGGGAAGAACTTTAATAGCAGACAGCTGACGACGTTTAATGAGTTCCTCTCTCTCTCTCTTTCTCCCTCTCTCTCCACCTCCGACTGGATACCGTGAAAACAGGATTTTCCATTCGCTTGATTAATTTTCCCTCTTCTCTCTTTGGAATCGTCCTCGAATGTTTTTGCGCTCACTTAATTCTGCATTTATTTTAATTTCTTCTGCTCTTAATGGATGTCGTCTGTTTCATTCCACCTCTCTCTCTCTCTCTCTTTCTTTCTTTCTTTTCGCTGCTCATGGTCCATGACAGGGCCCCGACTTCCCCACGATAGCTGTCGGTCTGTCTGTATGTTCTGTTCATAGTCCAGAGAAGTAGGAGCAGGCAGCGCATTTTCTGTATTTTACAGCAAATATTTTTCTAATTTTCTTCCCCTCCATATGGTACTTGTTTCTTTTCTTTCACGCTCCCAAGGCTGTTTTTCTAATTTTGTTTTGGGGCTTCGTTCCGCTCCTCCTCCGTCTCAACCGTGACCAGCTGTTTTTGGTAAATGTCATCCGCTCGTTGAAGTGTCGTTGAAGCCTTCTGGGAAGCGACTCCGGGTCTACCTTAATGGAGCGTTCGACATTGTCTCTCAACACGACTTCCACTCGCAGACAGCTCAGAGCAAGACGTTTTTCATCTCTCTGTCTGTCTGTCGCCAACACTTAGAATTTTCATATCTCAATGTCAAGCCAAGCGAAGCTGTTGCACCGCATCCACGAATCGTTTTCCAATTTCGTCCATCCCCGACCCTGCCTCCGAGCGAACCAATCTGGCTCCTTCTGCGGTTCTCCTATTTTCGGAACCGCCCTCCGACGTCGTCGTCGCCGTCGTCTTCGTTGTCTGGGTCGTGGGTTTCCCTCGGTTGCCCCGGTTTCCCTTTGATTTATTTTCTCCCTCGCATCTCACCAACGCCGTTATGGAAGAAACCCACTTCTCATGATGAATGCTCGACCCATCATCGTCTCTATCTGTCTATCTACCCATCTCCCTCTAGGTCCTCCTTCGCCCGCCTTAGACCGGCGTCTTTTTCTGCTGGCTGCTGTCAATTCTTCACTTAATTTGTCTGAATCAGGAAGCATCTAATTTAGAATTTTTCAACTTTTCAACTTTTGATTTCATTTTTCATCCGTGGTTTTTTCTCTCACATTTCACCATTTGTTGTTATGTTCAGTCTTGTATGTTTTTTGTTATCATTTCCATTTCCAGTTGCTTCTTTCATTTGTTGCTCTTTTCCAATTTCCATTTGTTTCTGATCCATAAACTTCGCTTCCATCCCTCGTAGCAAGTTCTTCAAGCCCCCACTTTTTGTTCTTGTTGCTATTGCGGATAGAGACAAGGTTGCTTCTCTGGTCTCCTCGCCTCGCCTCGCCCCGATTCTCCTCTCCCCCAACGTCGCCTGCTGATCCATCGAGCACTTGACTCACTGTCCATCTCGATGGTTCTTCATGTCGTTCCGTCAACAATCAACTTGATCTCAAGATGAATTGCTCGCTCAGTCTTCGTTCGAGCTTTGCGTGCTCGTAATTTATCAAGTAATTAAATTTTCTGCTCATTGTTATAATTTTCATGAATAACTTTCATGTGGTTTTTGCTTCTTCTAGCTGCCTTTAATCCATCTCTGTTGCCTTAGTTTACTTTTTGTAGTTGCGGTTCGTGCTCGATTCATTCGAATGAAATTATAAAAATTTATGTTGGATCTGGATTCTGATTTCATCGGTGGGTCGGTCTGTGGCCAGTTCGGCGGGCTTCAGATCAATTTAAACTAATGAAGCCATTTAAAAAGATTCCTAAATTGATTTCCCGCCAAAGCTTTCCGGAGGGGTCAAAGTCCGATCGCAGTTTGTGCCAATTTCATGTTGGGTTGTGGAGACCTCAGTGACATTCTCGTGTGGAATGTTCATAACTTTGGAAACCCCACATTGAAATCCCTTAACTTTCTTCTAGATAAATATTTCTTCTAGATAAATATTCCTATATGCATTAAATACTTAGGGTTCGAGCTTAACTTCTGAACTTTGTACGTAGTTTCGCCACGACCAAAGTATACTTCCACAAATGCAGGGGTCTTAACCGGGTTCTATTCCCAAACCATGGTACTTGGACGTAATTGTTTCCAAGAATGCCATCCTCTTCTCCCGAGACAGCACATCCTCATCGCCATCGGCCACTTCTTCCTGCTTAGTTGCGCTCAAACTAACTCCAAGTATGTGGTTTCCTTCTGGGTTCCTCCCCTGCCCTCCCCATATCCCGGCAGCAGCTCTTGCTCTTTCGCTCTTAGGAGAACCACAGGCAGAGAAGAGCGAACGAACTCATAACTTGCCGCCGCATGCAACTTGAGTCGGATGCAAGCGTTGCCACACGATGCGTAATTAACTTGCTGGTTTCCTTGTTCGCTGAACAACAATAGCAGAAAGAACAACAACAACAACAGCTACTACTACATCCAGTGGAAAAACAACATCCATTAGGGCAACCACGTCCTCCGAAAGTGAAAGTTTTTCGGGTGAAAATTGTTCATCGAGTTGCCGAACGCACACACACGCTCTCATACACACACATGGACGCAACATGACGCGTGTCCTTCTGAAAATATCCCCCTATTTCGTCCCCTTCACTCCCTTTCTTTCGCATTCCTCTTTGCTTTTCCCTCTCTCCCCTTTGCCAGATGTTCGTCGAGGTCAGATATTTTTTCCTGGCTGCTGCTGCTGCTGTTGTGGTCCTTGTTGTTGTTGTAGTCGAAGTGGTCCTTTTCGTGGAGGGTGAAAATCTTCGATGGATGCTTCTTCTCTCGTTGGCACTATCGTTGTCTCCTTTCGTCTGCTTCTTCTTCCCTTCTCTCAGTAATTTTTATATGAAACGCTAAATTCAAAATTTATTACTCCAATATGGTTTGCCGTTGTTGTTGTTCCCTTTCCTTTTCGGCGTCGTTGTTTTTGTTGTTGCATTTTCTTCGCGTTGGTGTTGTTGTGCTTTTCCCTTATCGTCGTTGTTGTTGCTGTTGTTGTGGCTGCCGTCCTTGGATTCCTCGGCGTCCTCCGCTGTGGGATCTCCTTACAGTGTAACTAAATGTTGCTCCCCAAGGATCGTAGATTGAATTTCCTTTATGTGTGAGCGAGCAGCAATGTTGTTGGTGTTGTTGTTGTTGTCGTTGTTCTGTCTAGTTTTTGCTGTTGTTGCATCCATACTCTTGTTGCTGTAGTTGCTTTTAAGGATACCAATTTCCAGGAGCGTCGAGTAGGAAGTTAATGTGGAACTTATGTGTCAAATTTCTTTAAGTGTTTCTCCTGTTGTCTCTTCTTTGCTCCTCTCGTCCTTCACTTTCATCCATTTCGTCGAAGGGGCTGATGGATGGGTTTTTTTCAGTGTGTGCTATTAAATTACAATTACGAATTAATGTGAGTGGAAGATCGAAAATTCCTAATTGTAATTTACGAGCACTAGCTCTGGGCGGGGGGGAGTAAAAGACGGCCAGACGAGGAGAGAGAGAGTCGAGAAAGAATGACGAGCGACAGAGACTGAGGGCGAGGTCTTTAGATGCTCCCAACCTCCGCTTGCCCGACCCGACCCGACCTCTGAACCCATTGACATGCATGGCCAGAGGCCACACCCTCGCTCGACCACCCACGGAGTCCGGCTGGAAAGTGGACGAGAACCGTAAATTCATAAAATTAATTAAAAATTCCGCTTACAATAAAAATTAAACGACATGAAATTCAAATTCGTCGTCGTCGTAGTCGTCGTGAGAACGATGGGAAAACTTGGACCCTGTCCAGCGTCAGTGGCTGGAAAGGGGAGCAGCGACAGAGGCCGGGCGGGACGGTACGGGACGGGACAAGGCGGGCGGAGCGGGACGCGGCGCGACTCTGAGCGGCCGCCTGCTTTGAATACTAATCGGCGTCTGTCTCTGGGCGCCGAAATCTCGCTGGTAAAGCGTGAAAATTCACGGTTTGTCGGGGTGGCCGGTCGGTTGTTCGAGCTCCAGACATTGACACCAGAAACGTGCCTCTCGCTGACACCTCTCTCTGTCTCTCTTCGCTCTCCCTGCACTCCCCTCTCTCCCTCGACTGCACTCGAACCCGACTTGACGCACGACGCCTGCCATGTGTTGCCGATAAATCATAAATTGTCGCCGCTCCCGTTGGTGGTGCGCGCTGGCTTCGGGTGGCTGCTGTCAATGATTCGCCACCCCGCTGCCGCTGCCGTGCGGTTCTTGCAACGCCCTTCCACGGCGTTCCACCGTCATTTCGACACTCCTTCTCCCCCCAGGCGGTTCCGGATCAAAGTTTTCCCGTCCTAAGTGAAACTTTGACTCGGTCTCCGCGCTATCGGTTTCATTCTTATCACGATTTTCAACACGTTTTCTCGTTTTCCTCCACGTCACCTTTTTTTTTTCATAATGGTTTCCTGAGTAAACCTGGTCTAATCATCGATGTTTCATGCCAAACAATCTATTAACTTCACTATAGGATTTTTATCCCTGAGTGGTTCTGTGTAGTTTTTATTTGTACAATTTCTCCACAGAATTGCTTCCCTACAAAACCAACAGAATGGAAAATGGCATTCTCTCGTCTGTGCTCAGTGTTCCATCCCCCAACATTTAACTTCATTCCTTCCTACCTGTGTTCCTCCTTCCCACTCCTTCCACCCATCAACCGACAACATCAGCCCACTTGGCCTCCCCAATGCCCTCGGCTAATCCGCCTACTGTGCATTGTCCAAAGGGACGAGGCAGACACAGAGCTTCTTCTGACTCCTCCGGGTTAAAAATACTCCAACGACTCATGTCGGGGAAAATAAATACCTTCGAGCAGGGATTTTTGTTTTTGAAAACTCGACCAAACATCATGTCAAATATTTGTGTTCAAATTCATAAAAACAAAGCATATGGTAAATTTTTTCTCCGTCGCCCTCTCTTTTGCGCACCCTTTCGTTCGCTTTAAATCAGGGAGAAGAGAAAAATTCCTTTTAGAAATTTATGAGGGAATTTTCGATGGGTTCGGGCGCGCTTGTTCTTCTTCGGTGCCAGCTAATGCGCAACATTGAAGCGTGAGGCACGTTGTCGTCCATTATTGTTGTTGTAGTGTTGTTCTTCATGTCATTCATCTTGTTGTTGTGTATATTAATGCCGTTGTTGTTGTTGTAATTATTATTTATGCTTTTTTTATGGATTCGTTTTTTCGTCTGTTCACCCCTCGCTCCCTCGTGGCAGCCTTCGAATCTTCGACATTGACTTCTCTTTCATGGGATGCAGCGACCCACTAGGAACGAGCTGGGTGCGATGCCCAAGGAGGGAAACAAAGGGTAAGCGCAGTGCTTAAAGGAGTGATTAAAATCGCCAAAATATTGTCCAACCCATTGGATTCCCTCCGGGGTTTTTATGAAAGGGTGCCAAACCTGCAGAAGAACCATGGAGAAAGAAGAGAGAGAGACAGCGAGGTTGCGGTTCACTAAATCTCAGTACACTCGTAAACTTCGTGTCTGAGGGCTCTCGTGAAGTGTTTTTTCTTCTTTTTTCCTTTTGTCTTTTCCATTTAATGATTTCATTGTAATGCATCGACGCACTCAATGACATAAATAATTACGATGTCATAAATCGGATTGTCATGAAGTTTCCACTCGATCCCCTCCCCCCATCGATGAGTTTACGAGCGAGCCATCGAAGTTTGTGTCTATAACGTTATAAATAATCGTCGATCTGTGGAGTGGATTTTGTTTTATTTTCTTTATGTTCCTGAAGTTCAGGGGTTTTATAGCGTTTATAAATTACGACTCTCTTTGTTTGCCGAGTCTAATGAACATTTTCCCGGTCATGATTCATCGCTGCATTTCCACTAAAAACAAAGTCCATCAAACTCTTTGCCTGAACTCGAAATCATCTTAATCCCCGATATTCCATTTCAGTGATCCGGGCTTTCTCTCTTGAAGCTTGCTCACTTCATTTTTCACACCTCTTTTTTTTAACTTAGTTCGCTCTTTACTTTTCCCAGTTTCATAATTTATTTCACGTTTTTACTTTTACATCGTTCACAATTTTTACTTCTTCACTTTTATCTCTCCGTCACTCCTTTTCTCCCAGTCTACCTTTGCGAATCGATCGATTTTATGCTCATTATAACTTCGACCCTTCAATTAGCCCAGCAGGAAATTTCCGCAAAAGTTGGCGCTGTCCTTTTTTGCTCGAATCCTTCGTAACTTCCTTCCTCGACTGAGTCGAAAGTTTGCTTCTCCGGTCCTGTGCAATAGTTTTTGCAAAGGGAATATTTTTTGCTTATAATTGAATTAACTTTTAATTGAGTACTCGCGAACGATTCCATTAGTATTTTCTGTTCTTATCCGCTCCGTGCATGGTGCTGTCAGTTCCTCAAGGTGACTTCGTGCTGCAACTTCTTCGACTTCATGGCGTTGCCAGCTGCTGGCGACGATCATCTCCTGTGGTACATTTATAAAATCCACTCATTCATCTCCATCGCGTCCGACCATCTTCGCGGTCAGGTGCTGCCCGCGATAATTCCTGGAGTTTTGACACCTTTTGCAGCTGCTGTTGCTCTGACTCAACATTTCTGTCTCTCCCCCACTCTCTCTCTCTCTCTCTCTCTCTCTCTCTCACTGGCCGCATCCTCTCCCTCGTTGACAGAATTTCTTTTGCTCTGCGCAGCGAGGGATTCCGTTGGATGCTCGTCCGTCCATCCCTTCGTCTCTTCCACCATCACACGGTTCTTGTTCTGGCCACTGGCGTCCGTTGTTCCCCTGGTTCATTGCTCTCTCTTTCCCAGTTCTTTCCTCGTCTTTCCATCTCTTTTTGTCTTCCCTTTCGGTAGTTGTTGTTGTTGTGGTTCGTCCTGCTGCTGCACAGCTATCCTGTTTGTGTTTTTAATAAAAATATAGGATCCTTCCATCCCTCTGCACCTACATGGGAACCACTTTGCGAAATGCATTTCTTTCTTTCTGCCCCCACGCCGCAGTCTGTCGGACAGGCTGTCGCTCGCCCATGTCCCTGTTCCTTGGCTGCGTGTCCATGAAATCCTCGAACATTCCGACACATTTCCCCGGTCCAAATTTCTCCCCATCCGGCTCTTGTGCAAGCGACTTCGTCTGGAGTTCTTTGTCCTTATCCTATGAGTCTTTCGCCTGGCTATCCTTAGTCCAACGTCTCATCATCGCATTCTCACCCCCGTTTCGCACTTTCCTCCCTTGTTCTTCGCCATCTCGTGGTCACCCTCGTGGTCGTCCTGCACCCAGACTCCGCGGCGCATATCATTTTGGCCAAAACTGAGCGGTGTTCACGGCCGAGCCGCTCCACGTTTTCATTTCACTTTCCGATTCCAACATAAAATGGCAGTTTTCCCGTCTGATAACTTCGCAGAGTTGTGGGTGGTGCGGGGAGGAGACCAGAGGTCCTCCCGCCAGTAGGACGTCGTCCTTGGCGCTGGTGGCGGTTGGTGTTTGGTGCGAATGGGGATTTAAACTCGTTTTAAATGCAATTTTTGTGGGAAGACTTTTAATGAAATTTGTTCACACTTTTCCTTCACCTTCGCCGTTTTTTCTTTTCTCTTGGTGCATGCCAGTTATTTCACTGTCTCTTTTTGGCAGAACTTTCACCTATTTAGAGTGATTTATGAGACTTGGAGAATTGTAAAAACATTTTTAATTTTAACCTTTGGTTCATTCCTTTCCCAATATCACTATTGTTGTTTCTCAAAACAAAACCAAGAACAATTTTCAGAAGACAATTTTTGTTCCTTAAGAAAATGATTTTATTATTTATTTATTTTAAATTGTTTGTAGTTAGTAGTTCTTTGGTAAAATATAAATTCATAAATTTTTTTGATAGAATAGCTAATAAAATTAACTTTAAATGATATTACTGAATTTCTTCTTTAATCTCCTAACATTATCTGTCTAAAATATGTACAAATGACGTTTTAAATGTCCGAAATTCCGTCGTTGCCACATGTGGTCGCCAATTTCTCCCCCTCTCTCTCTCTCAAACGAGCATTTTACGGTTTGCCATTAAAAAAATTGCATTTTTCATGTTTCTTAGATTCATGCGAATCTTTTGAAAGCTCTTCTGAATTGCAACAACAGCAATAAAATGCCATAATTTCATCGATAGCAACATTCTCGCTGCAACAACATACTGAATGAACTCAATAACATTTTATTATCTGAACAACATAGTTTCAGTGCTCAGCAACAGCAACATTTTCTCAAAGCAGCAACATTTTCTCACAGCTGCACCATTTTCATAAATCGTTTCATTTCAATTTTCATTGAACAGCCTTTTTTGCTGAAAATCTCCCGACGTCGCCAGATGTTGTCGCCGCCGCCGCATGTCTTGGCAGTTGCTATTGATGTTGTTGTTGCTGCTGTCGCCTGCATTGCCAACGTCTCCGAATGTCGGCGGCAGCTTCGATGCTGAAATCATAATCAATCGCTTCATTAGTTGCCGCCATCGGTGGAATACCTCATAGTTGTAGTTGTAGTTGTGGTTGTTGCTGTTGTTATTTCTGTCGGTAGCTTTGTCAATTACTGCTGCTACTGCTTCTTCTTCGCTCTCCTCTTCTGCTTCATCATTATCGTCATCATCACGTTTTCGTCGTTGCCGCCGTGGCCGTTGCTGTTGCTGTCGTCGGCTGTCGCTGCGGCTGCTGTGGATTCGGCTCCTCCTGCTGCTGCTCATGCAGTTTGAACACGTGTCGCACGTTTTTCGTGTTAATTGGATTCTTTGAAATCTTTTATTTATTTATTCTTCTATGCCATACTTCCCTCTCTCTCGCTCTCTCTATGGCGGCTCGTCTGTCTGTCTCTCTGTCCGTCCACCATGCAGCTTGATTTATGACGAATAGCCGCTCGTGTAAACACGGCTTCAATGAAGGCAGCCATCTCGAACGTGGCTTAAATAGAAAAGACCTCGGGTAAGGTGAGGAAGGATCCGCTCACAGGCGGTCCCGGCGCAAGTCTTGAATGAATACTTGATTTTCCCATTTAAATCGGGCTCCCTCATCAGTTGCCATTGATGAATTCTGTTCTGATCCTCGAATTTCCAAATAAAATCACGAAAATGCTCTCCATCATATTTGGTATGCGATTCG
Source organism: Coelopa pilipes (assembly GCA_947389925.1). Taxonomy (NCBI): domain Eukaryota; kingdom Metazoa; phylum Arthropoda; class Insecta; order Diptera; family Coelopidae; genus Coelopa; species Coelopa pilipes. The sequence continues at coordinate 32,400,728 of OX376698.1, read as the reverse complement.
TCTACGATTACGAATCTTCTCGGAATCTCTGGAGTTTTCATTTATTCTCGACTTAACTCAACTCCTCGTCGTTCACGTAGTTCCCACCGAGTTGGGCAGCGGTCCCGTCCGAGCTCTAAATGCCGGTCGTCAACTTCCCATCAGCCATCACTGCGACTCCCTCAACTTCGGCATGTTAATCCTCGGATCGACCTCGGGCAGTTGTGTTTGCTCTCCCCCTCATGCCTCCACCCCTAATTTGCCAAATCCAAAAGCAAAACAACCCCGAAATAACAAAGCGAGCCGATCAACATCCCCTCATCTCCGCTCGACTCCAGCCGCCGGTGACTTCGATATCGCGTTTATTATTAATTTCGGCAATTGCTCCGGCTCCTGCTGCTGCTGCCAGCCATGGGATATTTTGGCAGTTGACACGCTGCAACCCTGCCCTCTCCGGCCCTGACCTGTCCCACGCCTGCGAAGCCAATCGACCCAAATTCGATTTGTCATCGAGACTCTGGCATGTGCTGCACATTTCGGCTTAGTCATTGCTGTTGGCTTCGAGTTCTCGCTCGTCGTTGGCAATTAAGGGTTGCCATCTGATTCCCCTCGACAACAACAACATCGGAGGCCGGCTGCATCAATAACAACAATAATGGTCCGTGAGCTTCCCAGGGGATGCTGCTGCGATCTGCGGATTTTCCATTATTTTCTTCCCGATTTTCCCTCTTTTTTGTTTGTCTCCGTTTTTTTCGTGCATTTTTTCCCGGTTTTCCCTATTTGGCAGGGATCGCTATTGGCCCATCAGCTTAGGTTAGGTTAGGGTGAGGTGAAGTGAAGTGAACTGGAAACGGGCCAGGACGTGAGGGTGGCCGGAGCAGGAGTTGCCGCCATTTGTCCCAGATTGGCTGACCTTCTCAATGAAGGTCTTCCGCTCGGCGTTGAGAACCTCGCGTCGGACTACGATCTCTTATCGCCAGGCCGGTTTCGCCCATCGTTGGTCGTCCCTCATCGACGCTCTTATCGGACGAATTCTCCACGGGCCGCCGCGGAAGCCTCCATCGGCTGTTGGCACGCGCGCGTTGCTCGCTCCATGTAATGATCATCCGAAGAAGCATCCACAACAACAACAACCAACTACTGTCAAGAACAACAACAGCTTCCATGGCAGTAACAACAACATCATCAACCACACCAAGAACGGCTTCATCGCATCGGCGAGAGGAACAAAAACAATTGCAATGTTACAAATTGCTCCTCAAATTGCTTGCAGCTATCTGTGAGATACAAATTAAATACGTGTGTGTGTGTGTGCTGTGAGTTATTTTTACTCCACGGCATCGACGGCGTTGCTGCTGTTGTGGTTGTTGTAACCGATGGTTGCAGTTGCTGCCGCCGCCGACGGTCGTTCGATTTGCATACACTTGGATATCTGCGTTAAAATCTGCGCATAATTCGCAATAAATCAAATTTAATGCACGTTCCGCAGCAATCGCTCCATCCAGTCTGTCCGTCCGTCCGTCTGTCTGTTCGTCCGTCTGTCTGTCCTTCCGTCTCTCTATCAGTCTGGCCGTTTCTAGGCGGTCGCCTGCCGCTCTCACTCGATTCCTCTGCCTCGCTCTCAATCTCTTGCTTCGACTGCCTGTCTGTCCCCCGTTTCGACTGTCTGTCGGTCGCTCGTTCTGTCTGTCGGTCCTTCGTTCTGTCCGTCGGTCCCTCGCTCTGTCTGTCTGTCTCTCGCTCAGTCTGTCCGTCCGTCCGCTGGCGATATTAAAATATAATTTTGGATTTCGGCTCGAATGTGATTTTGATTTATGCGCACTTGTGTAAATATTTGCGACAGACAATTCGCCACGCTCGCCATCGCCACTGCCATCGCCGGCGTCGCGCATCCACTCGTTCGCGAGTGCCTGCCACGGATCCGCGAGATACACGTTGGCGGCTCGCACAAACACACGCGCGCTGGTGACATCGCCTCGCATGCCGGTGTCGCGACACTTCAAGATAACTTAATTAGGTTGCAGCAACAGTTGCACCAACAATAATCCCCTTTGCTATTCCACAGGTGCCTAAAGTATCTTAGAAGTTGCAAATACCTGCATTTGTATCTCGCGATTTGCATTTCAATGTTTTATAAGTGGTGTTGACAGTCCTTGTTGTTGTGTCTCCCCGTCTTTCTCTTTGCGTTTATGGTGGCATTTCGAGGCAAGAACAAACAGCCTGGCGCCATCGACAAGATGCGCCGACGATAAGATACTCCAGTGCCTGGCATATCCATGAGATATCGGCCAAGGCCCGATGAAACCCACAAATGGTTTCGTACTTTCAAATTTTTCATATTTATTTTTTGTTTCCCTTTTGTTTTTTGTAGTCACTGTAATTATTCACCTCTGCCGCATGATTCATTTTCATAAAAATCCTCATCGTGGCTGCAAGCAAATCCCTCCAGATGGCGTTCAATTCCATTCCACGCCGCACCCTGACACACAATGGGATGTTGTTGTTGTTGCTTTTGTTCTTGCTGCCGTTTCGCGGACTCCTTTTGTGCGAGTTTCGCTTCCGCCGCGGTTTAATTGTTGCCGCCGCCGATTTGCCAATCGCCAACTGCCAACTGCGTTCAGCGATTAATTGCTCTAATTTCCCAGCCTCGGTCGCTAGGATTCGACATGGAATTCGGGGCCATCGGGGCCGTGGGCGTGTCGGCCACGAAGGCTTTGAATTCAGCTCGAAGTCTGTCCGTCCGTCCGTCTGTCGGCGCGTGGGTCAAAAGTCGCTTGCATGGAATTTCCTTTGCCGTTCTCTGCCGACTCGGAGGTGCGGAAGTGGAGAGGTAGAGCAGGAGGTGGGCATGGGGGGAGTTTTGTTCGCTATTGTCTTGGGAGGGAGGAGAAGCCCCATCGGCTTCCTTCGTAATCGCCTTAAGTGCCAGCCGAGAGGTATTAGGAATGTTCATGTCAAGTGTAGGCCAAAGGCAACTGCATTCTGTAAGTTTTCTTCCTTTCCGTCGTGGATTTTCCTTTCGACTTTGTATTTTCTACTCCCAGGCTTCTTTTCCTTCCGACATCTATCCCTTCTGTCTTCTTTCCCTCCATCTTCTTTTCCTTCCGTCCTCATTCGTTGTCCGTATAATATTCCCTTTGTATAGTTTTCCAACCAGTTCCTCGGCCATCTTCTGTCTCCTCACTTAATGGAATAAACGAATACCAAGGGGTCTCCATGAATTGATTAAAACATCTTTATTACAACCGCATATTATATTTCCATTTCGATTCGTGGCAAGACAGTTCGCATGTTCCCTCCCTCTCTGGGCCTCGGAGTCCCTTCGTGAAGACCACATGCCGTGACAGTCGCCGACCACCTCGATCAGAGTCCAGTCGAAATCCTTCCTAATCCTATTTGCTCATAGTTCTTTTCGTCCGTCCGTCCATCCCTCACTCGTACCGTGATCGCTGTGAGCATCTGAATGAACTCTTTCATTAAATAAATCATAATTATTGCCATTCCTCTATTGTTCCCTTTCTTCGGGCACCAACTCAGTTTCTCGGTTTCACGTATGCCATCTCTCTCTGTGTTTATTTCATCTCTACATTTCTCATAGCTGCCTCATTCTCTCTCAATCTCTATCTCTCTTTTTGATCCCCCATTCGACTTAATTTATTTTCCTTCGCATTTATTTATTATAACTTTGACACATTTCGATAATGTTTCTGATAGCTCGTCGCTTTGGTCTTTGTTGTTCTCTTGGTCTTTTGTTGTTGGTATTGATTTTGTTATTTTTTGGCTTTTATTATGCGATTCGAAATCATATCTTATCGTTAGTAGTTTTTTCCATTGAAGCTCTCGGTCCCATAATTTATGATCGCGTTCTGGCCGAGTTCGTGGCCAGGTTAAATCAAACCTGGGCCTGGTCTGGCTCACGGTTGGTGAAATATGAAATATGTTTGATTTTTCCGGCGAGCACAAGAGCAGAACCATAAAAGATAATGCGTAATGCGGTGGCTTTCGATTCCATTATAGATAGCGGCGATAAATATTATCATATCACATATATTTACGTTATTTTCTTTGTTTCTCTCGTTTCAGGTAAATAATTTGTTTATATTTCCGGCCATCGATCGTGGGAGACAATATGGGAATTTGTATGAATCACGTATGAGGTCGTCCAAGAGCATGGTAAAACTATGGATTAATGTTAGAGCTCTCGATATCTATTTCATGAATATTTTCTTCTTGGGTTAAAGAAACATTTTCCTCTGTTTGCCATACGCAAATAATGTCACTAGCCTAGTAATCGTTTTCTTAAACCATTTTCTCACCATCATCTCAGCCATTTTCTATTCTCCATTAGCGGAATTATTTTTATTCTCTTTTTCCAATAACCTCCTCTATTTCGATAGCCATTACTTTCAAGCATTCCATTCAATTATTCCATCGTCATCACCCAGCTGTCCTTCATTTAACTCGCTCCTTCATCGCATCCCTGGCAGCTCAGCCTTGGCTGCAAACGATTCCTCGCATCATCGCATTCAATCCATTCCTCACCAAGTTCTCTCCGATTTTGACTTCTTCCACTTTTTTGACAGAATTCAGCAAATTGGATTTTAACGTTTCGCACTGGTTCGCGTTTATCTTCGAATTAATCTCAAGAACCTCTCCGCACCCCAACTCCCGCAGCACCCCAGCTGTTGCCGACGTTCAACACTTTCATCGTATGCGCTTGCTGACTTCATCGTCAAAACATCGCCTTCATTATCGTCATCATCGCCTTCTCCGAGTCGAGTTGCTCAATCCAAATCCTCGCTTCGCAATTTCTCCGGTCGGAGCGCTTTCCCATGATCTCCTTCTGCTATCTCGACTGAGGATTTATTTCACCAAATTGTCGGCGTTCTCTCTCGGTCGTCTTTCCTCTAATTCTGCGTTTTATTTTCCTCTACTCTCCATCGCTGTTCTCCTACTCGAGATCTTCACCAACAGCCGTCATCGTCATTATGAACCACGTCATCATCGTTATTGCCTTCAGCAGCTCCCATGCCCCTTCATCATCGTCATCACCCTTCGTCCCCAAGGGCTTCGTCGTCTGTCCCCTTGCCATTTAATTCATTATAACTGAAGTCTTTATCATTTTTCTCGTATTTGTTCACCGTACACATTATAATTTCAACCATCCTCATCAACATCTCCATCAGCATCGACTCCGTTTCCATCGGTGTCGTCGTCGTCGTCGTCGTGACAGGCAAATGTCTCTCTCCCCGTTAATTAAAATGAAAACGAGCACTTTATACGAACCACTCCCATCACTCACTCTCTCCCAGTCTCTCTCTCTCTCTCTCTCTTTCTCTCTTGCCAACGGTGTAATGCTTCGCAAACGATGAATGTGTATGTGTTTATTTTGCCCTAAGAGGTGGTTCGCGGCCCTCAGTAGCTGACCTGATTCTGCCTGATGAGGGTCATCGAAAGACTTCTCCGCTCGACAACATCGTGGCCACACTGTGGAGCTGCAGATATTTTGGCATGCATCAGCTCCTCAACTCAACTCCACTCTTCATTCCCGACATCCTGCTAATGGCTTGTCCAATGCTTATCCTTCGCAACTTAATCAGCAGCGCGTTTCTCCGCCTGTCTGCGAATTCTCAACCCAACTTTACTCCACTCTATCGTCCGCCGTATGGTCGACTCCTTCAGCAGGGACTGCTGACTACTTTCGTTCCTTTCTCCGTCCTCCCCCTCTCTCTCCTCGTCCTCGTTGACGTCCAGTTCTTCCGCTCTTTATTTCGAGTGAAATAATTTCTCTGATAACTTCATTCGCTCACAACAGCCCGTCAGCCAGACGTCGTCACGGTCCAACGCCCCGGTGCTTGCCTTCGGCTATCGCACGTCGCCTTCTTGGCCATGTCGCCTCCTTGACCGCAATTAAGTTGCCTCCGTCTGGAATTGATAGTGCTGTCAGGGTTGCTATTGGAGGAAATGAATGAAAATGTCTTCTCGGGACGCATCGGAAGGGCCCTCTCGATTCGACGCTATCGCAGAATACTCTACAGATGTTTCTTCCAATTTCAATGAAATCGATTGCTCATTGTTTTCTCAGAGAAATTTCGTTGCCGTCGACCGCTGTCAGACGTGGGACATTCCACATTCTTGCATTCTACACGACTTCTCATTACTCTCCTTCCCTCAGCTCCTCTCCTCTCCTTTCAGTATTTGCCACCGACCCACTCCCAACAGCCTTCACTCCATCTGCTTCACTTCCTGTTCTCCTTTCTCCAATCTTTTGACCCTTCACCACCCACCTGCCTGGTGAGTGCCGGCAATTAGATGACTTTTCCGCACTCTCTTGCGATTCTGTCGCCAGCTGCTCGACCGGACTCCTCCCCGCACTCACCTTCCCGTCCCTGGGAAAAAATCGGACAGCCGACTTCGGACGAAGCATGACCAACTACCTGTGTGGGTCAGCCATAAGTTCTGAGATCCTGCCTGTCCACCACTGGTTCCCCTCCAGCACTTTTCGCTCCCAGATGTTCCTTCCAATCCCTTCCTTCCCCTCCGCTCGCCTGCTCTGCTCCTGTCTCTTCCTCCATTTGGGTCGGTTTTCTCTACCAGAACCTTGCATCCACATCTCCCCTACTCTGGTCCTCTTCCCTACTCTCCTGCACTTTCCACCGATCCACTTTCCACAGTTAACCTCATGTATCGCCCCTCGCTTTTCTCCCTGCCCGCCTCGCCCTCGCTTCTTCGCCCTCCCTCCTTTCTTTCTGACACTTACTCCTCTAACGGTGTGCTCGCCCCGCCCTGCCTCGACTGTCGCCTGGTTCCTGCCAAGGCGCCATTAATATTGGAAGCCACGTCGTCGTTGCAGCCGCCGCCGCCGCTGCCGAACCCCTTCTGCCGGCTGGCGGAGGCTCCCGTCTCACACCATTAGAAGTCGCCAGCGTTGTCGTCACCGTCGCCGTCACCATCAATTAAAGCGGACGACGAGTGGAGCTGATAAGAGTCACTTTGTTGTTGCTTGTTGGGTGTGCAACGGAGCAGAGTTACCGCAACTTTCCACTTTGTTGCTGACGACCATCTCACGACCTCTCTCTGCGCCCCTTCTCCCTCTCTTTTCCATCAATCAGCTCTTCGCTCTCGCCTCCTCCGCTTGCGTCGATGTCAATCGTGGATCCACTCCCACTCTTGGATTCGCTCGTTTTTAGATCGGTTTGGTTTTCGTGGCAATGCGTTTGCTCCCTCCCTCGTTCTCTGTGCGTCTCTCTTTCCAGCTATGTCCTCCTGCTACGAAAACATTGACCCGCCGACTGATTTTTCCGCTGCGTTGTTGACGCCATCGCCGGCGTGTCGTGGCGTCGATACCCAATATCGATATCGCTATCGCCGATCCGATCTCTCCACGGTCGGCTACCGGAGTTAAACGAGGTTCATCGAGTTGTCGCCGCTTCATGGATGGAGACAGCAACAGTTGGTTGCAGGAGCTGATGAGATGGGGTCAACACGACAACGGGGCAGCAGCAACATCAGTAACAGCATCCACAACAACATTCGCGCTTCCTTAATGAAGATCCCTGCAGCACAATCGACTACATGAAGAGCAACTCCGAGAGCACCAGCAGTAGTGGGTGCAACAACAGCAATTACTCAGTAACAGTAATAATTATCAGGCGTTAATAACAATAACAACAACAACGAAGAACGAAACGTGAGCCAAAAATTTACAGCAATAAAAATGCAGAGTTAACAAGGAAACGCTAAAAGGCAGCAACAGCAACCGGAAAATAATTTCCGAAAGAAAATTATCAAGTGCACAACAACCACATTCTCTGTAGCAACAACACCAACAGCTGTGGCCACAACAACTGCAACCACAACACCATCAGTTAATTGAAAGATGCACTGCAGCTCAATTGCTGGATGGAAAATATTAAAAAATTAACGAAAGTCTGAAATTGCACGAGGAGCTCTTGTCGACGACGACGACGACGACGACGACAACGATGATGATGTGGCTGTGGTTGAGAAAGCAGTGATAATGAAGATCCAGTAGATGAACGAGAGGTCTCCACTAGATGCTGGAGGTGGTTGGTTGTTGTTGCTGAAGTATTGATAGTGATGTTGCTGTGAATTACGGGATTGTTGCTGTGGATGCTGGAGACACCCCAACTACTGTCGGCGATAGTGGGTCACGCGATGAGACCTGACCGACTCCTGTGCTCTTGATGATGACGATGTTGTTTTGCACACAAACAACTCGGTGACAACAACGACAAGGAAGAGGACAACAAAAATGAGATGGGGAAGCTATCGATGGTGCTGGCGATGACGAAGATGAGATAAGACTGTCGCCCATGAAATTATGATTTTAATGAATTTTGCTTAATTTGATCGAGCAGCAACCGACAGCAGACGACATCGGACGACCGGCAACAGACACCGGCAGCCACCGATTGCGAATTAAAATGCAAATGAGTGGAGCGAAAGGAAAATCGATGGAAAACTACTGCAAAGTGAAAATCGTAATCGAGCGATGTCTCGCAAATTCGCTTGAGTGGTGGGTTTTCGATGGCGTGGGATTCAAGTCGGAGTCGATTTGCAGTTGCCGAGGACGCAACGAGCGGCGTGGACGAGGCGGAAGGACGTAGGACGACCGAGTGTCGCTAATTGGACCCAGGCAGATGACACGAGTTGGTTGGAAGTGCAGAGAAGTCGACTGGAACAAGCTCAGTCTGATCGAGTCGGTGTAATCAGCGACTACTGGGTACTAGGTTGGAAAAACTGGGCCCTGGAGGGAAAATCGTAACACCCGAGGTTTGACTTGTCCCATTAACACCATGGGCTCGCGGCATGGGAAACCCGTCACGTTGGCCACCTCGTTCGTCACCTCCATCCACGCTGATTCGGTTCGGATCGATTCCAGTCTATTCGACTCGGTCGAGCAGGTTCGGCGGAAAACGCCGCGACTTTATCTTAATTGCGAATAATCCAATTAATTGCGAACGCAAATAAACTCAACACCTCGTCACTCGTCCGGTCCATCAATTACGGTCATCAACTTGTCCATGTTTGTTGTTCTTATTGCTGCTGTTGTTTCTGTATTTATTTGTGTTTTTGTTGTTGCGGCAGTTGTAGCTGCATACAAATGAACACCCGATGCCGTCAAGATTTCCCCAACAACGTCGTGATGAAGAACAGAAAAAATAAGTAAATAAAAAAGCCATCACCACGAAGACTCAAAGAAATTGAAATGCAAATGAAAATCTCAATTGCAGCAATCAGAAGGCTGTCGTTTGGTGAATGTTGCTGTTGTACTTCTTGTTGATGTTGTTGAAGATGATGTTGTTGTATTAGTCGTCGTCGTCGTTGTTGTCGTTGTTGTTGTAGATGTTGCTTTCGTTGTCGTAGTTGCAGTTGTAGTTGTTAACTTGGTCAAGTCCATGAATTTTCATCAAGCTGTACGATTTGACAACTTATTTGCATTTGCAACAACTGCTCATGCAACAAATACATGAGACAACAACAATGGACACAACAACAACAGTAATTGCACACTAACAAAACCAACAACAATCTGTCCGCCTCTCGTGTTAATTTCCCCCGATCCGATCGCTCGCTCTGATCGCTGATCGATCGTTGATTTTCACATCTCGCCCCGATCCGATCCGACACGATACGATCTGATCTGCTCCTGCGCCATATCTGCATGTCATCGAAATCATGTCTGCTCGGTCTCCTTCTGCCTCCTCCCCTCCCTCGGTCTTCCCTCTCGTGTTTGTGGGTTTTCTGGTCCGTTGTCTCGACGGTTATTTCTTCGACGGTTGTTTCTTCGTTTCCTTCGCTGCGGGAGTCCGTTCGTCACTCCCCAACCTCTGTCTGTCCGTCCGTCCACCTGGTTGTCGATCGCCGTCTGTCAAAGTCCACTGAGTGCTTCCTGCGCTGTTCGTCCATCGGTTGCCTGCCAGTCTTTCAATCAGTCTGAATGCTTGACTGTGCGTGTGTGTGTCTAACTGTCTGGCTCTTCAATCGTTCGTCTGTCCGTCTGTCTGTCTGTACGACGTCCTTCCCCTCGTTGGGTCGTCTGAGGCGAGTAAATCCTCGCGCGTTCAAGGGTTAAATACCAGTCATTTCGTGGTTTTCTGCTCATGCTATGCAACAACAACAACAAGTCAACCCCCGTGATCTCCAACAGCGACAGCAATCACTGACCAACAACAAGAACTAGCTACCAACAGCAGCAACTGGTGACCAGCAACAGCAACTTGTGACCAACAACAACAACCCCAACTCGAAATCTGGGGTCCGAAGCTGGTGTTAAGCATATTGTTAAAAAGTCATTACCACTTAATGTCACTTTTAACACACGATCTATGGCTCCAACTCTCGTAGTTGTTGTTGTTGCTGTTGCTCTTGTTGTTATTGTTTTTCTGGTTCTTTTTACTACTTTTCTTGAGGTTGCAGTTGTTCTGGTTGTTGTTGTTGTTCTATTAACTCCTTTTCTTGATCTTGTCGATGGTGTTATTGCTGGTGTTTTTGCTGTTGAAATCCGTTTTTCTTTCTAATTTGCATCGAGTTGTTGTTGTAGCTCATATGCCGGTTGCTATTTGTTGTTGTTGTGGTTGCTCATGTTGCCCCTGTTAATGGTGTTTTTATTTTTATTGTTTACCCGCAGATTTATTTCATTTATTTATTTGTTTTTCTCGTTTGTTGACAAATTGCACGCAGAGCTGGGAACGGGTTAATTTGTTTTTTCTGCTGTTGTTGGCGATGTTTGACTTTCGTTGTTGTTGTTGTTGTTGTTGTTGTTGTTGTTGCTGCTGCTGTTGATGGCTGCCTGGTTCTGGTTGTTGTCTTGGTTAATGTTTTTCCTTATGACTTGTTACGTGTAGTTGTTTTTCGTAGATGTTTCTTCTTGCTTTACAATCATAATTTTCTTATTGTTGTCGAACAACTCGAAGATCGTAGAGATTTATTTTTATGGCGCCGTCTTCTGTGAATGGCAGATTCCTCTTTGAATTTACTTGATTTTTGAATTCACAATGAACGTGTTCTTATTGATGACGCTTTGGGCTTTAATTCCAATTCTACATTCACAGTAGATTATATATCAAACGCAATTACTTCGATTCTCCACATGAGCCTTTGGCCACATTGAACTCGTCCTTTCCCTAATAAACCCCAGAAATTTCCATCATCTCCTCGCCTGATTACGCAACTTATGCTCAGACACAGCCAGTTAGGGGCAAAGAATTCTCGGCCAGTTCACTTCCTTCTCCTCCGCCCCCACCCCCTCCCTCTTCCTCCTCTCTTCTTTATCTCCGGAGTCTCCTTTTTCGCTCCCTCTTCGTGGATCTCATCGTTCGAAGCCAACTGCTTTTTATTGTCTTTGTCTTGCGTTTCGTCACAAAGTCGTTGACGTTCGTAACATACGTAATTGTTGTTGTTGTTGGTACTGCTGCTGCTGACTTATTCCTCATCTTCTTCGAAACGAGTTTCAAAAGAACGTGGTGGAGGAAGAGTCCAAGTATGAGCCAATACCAAGAGCTTTCAGATAGCGGAGGAGACGAAGGACGAGGAGGAGGAGCAGGAGTAGGAGGATAAGAACAAGAAGAAGAAGGAGTTGCAGAAGAACAAAGAAGAGTCAGAGACATACTTGTCATCGCCTGAAAAATGCAATATAAATGCTTTAAGTTTTTACGACTCAGTTGGCAACTCTTTTCGTTTATTATTACTTCTCTTGTTCTCGCTGTTTTGTCTCTCGTGCTATATGAGTTTTTGAAATTTTATGAGCATTTGTTGTTGGGGCCACTGTTGCAAAACGCATTCGAAAAAAAGTCCATTAAAACATTTCTCAAACAGAAGAGAAGGCTTCAGATCGTCTCGAAAAAGAGCAAACTAGTGGCTTACTAAATGTGAAGGACGCGATCGCACAATCGGAATCGTTGTCTCTCGGGCAGACCCCGCTGGAATTCCTTGAAATTCTGAAATACAGATGCGACTCGGGTTTTGTCATCAGCAATTGGAAATGTCTGATGTGAAGATGAAAATAGACAAAAACGTTTCAAAGTCCAATTCCTACGATTTAAACAGCCTACAGCCAGATACGAAAATTTTGTCTTTAATCAATTACAAATTTCATCCCTAATCACCTGCGGTACACAAAATTGGTTGTTTTGACGAAACCAAAAGCCTATAAAGAGCAGAAGAAGAAGCAGCATAACGTTATTTATTAATCGACCTTAATTAGAAGAACCTACAAATGGGAAACCGAAACAATTAAAAATAGAAAAGCCATCTTCGACAACGAGCAGAATTCCCATAAACAGAGAAGAGAGTGATAGAGCAGGAGGGAGGGAGGGAGGCAGGCAGGTTGGCAGCGAAGGACAGAGACAGAACGATCGAAGTAAGCAATGTCTGGCATTTGGTTGAAATTGATTGCGACGGCGAAATGTGGACAACGGCAGCTACCGTCACAACAACAACAACAACTTCAATGACAATGGCGATATCGACGACGGCAACTACTACAACATTGACGACGATAGCAACAATATTGCCGCTGACGACAACAACAACAACAGCATATTCGACAACTACGATGTTTACAACAACAAATCGTTATCCCCACAACGCTGCAAGGCAAACACGCCGGCCTGGTTGGTCAGTCGATGCACTGATGATCACCGGCAATCAGTCCTGTGAAGATCGACGACGAAACCCGCAACAGCAGCAACAACAACGTGAGTGAGGAGGAAAACAACAAGATAAAGATTTATCATCGATTGTTGTGTCGCCAAAGTGACGACAAGAAGGAGGCCACGACTGTTCACCGAGCGACGGCCAGACGGACGGACGGACAGAGCGATTCAGGCAAATAAACAAACGAAACCAAACAATCGACAATCGGTCAGTCGGCAGGTCGTCGAACCCCAACAGGGCAGCAGTAGTTGGCGGGGAGGTGGGAAGCACTCGGGGGCGTCTTGGAATCCATTCCGGCGCGATTGGTTCTGGAGACGGGAAAAATGTGCTTGTGGGTCGTTGGGAAATCAATTCGAATTGGTTCTAAAACAAAACAAAAACAGAAGCCACGCAATAACAGTAGAAAAAGCAAAAACAATCGCAAGTACCACAACAGAATGCCATAAAAACCGTTGCCCATGCGCAAAAATCACTCAAATTCGCTCACTTCGGCTCGCTCCGTTCACTCCAGATGTCGCAAGACAAAACAAGACAAGACACCGTGTCACAGCTCGAATGTCAGCCCACGGGAACAACTACGAAAACATCAGCCACGAAGCAACAACAACAACAACGGGGACAATATCACAAGTACAAGTGCAACAACAAAGAGTACAACTTCATTTGGCTCGGGGTTTTTTATTTTCTTAATGAAAACTCAACGTTTCACTGGCCCCGAAATGAAAAACCGCAAGGCGCCGTCGCAGGCGACAGCGACGACAACGTTGGCGTCGCTTGTTGCGACACGTTGGCGGCGACTTCGGCTGCGATGGCGACTGCCACGAGTCTGTGCAACAAGTCATTAAATAAACCTCCGTCCTGTGGCCACAATTGCGATTGGCTTCGATTTCGGCAAAAATTGACGAAGTGTGCCCGCCGTTCTGTCCGTCCGTCCATTCGTCTATCCGTGGGTCAGTCTGTCTGTCAGACGGTGACAGTCGGCCGGTGGGTTGGCCGGCAGTGGCGACTGTCGACAGTCGACCGGCGTCGTGTCGTGTCGTATGTCAACAAACTTTTAATGGCTCAATGTTTTGCTGTGGGCTTCGCATCGTCCGAAGAATTTCGAAAACTATCGGTTTTTGTCTGCATTTCGTCCCCTCCCTCTTCCGAACCTGCAACGCAACCTGCGGTCATCGTGAACCTGCCCGGGCGCGATTGTGGCCGACACGGTTTTTGCTCCTGCTGTCTCTGCTCTATCCCATGCTGTCGCCGACCACGTGACAGCGACTACAAATTATGTCGCTCTATTGTGCCCTGTGCGGCGCCGAGTGTCATTGTGAATTTATTGGGGGGACTTCATGACCGGGTCTGTTGTCCGTTCAACTTGTTTATGCCGGTCTCGAGTTGTTGATTTTGTCTGCGTATGAGAGGGAGATAAAAAATCGAGCGCACTTGACGTGTCTATAATTTGTATTCTGGGGTATTCCATTTACTATATTAGAACAATTACATGAAATCGGACGAAATCTCTTTCAGAATCGTTTTCCCAGGACAAAACACAACGTCTATTGTGAATAATTGCACCAAGATCTCAAACACATGGCCATTGTGAACATCTTTTCACATGGCAAATCTCCACTTCTCGTCAATTTGAACGGTTTCACCATGAATGCAGTACCTGGGACGTGAAACCTTGAACCCATCATCATTTAACACTCGCCATTCATTGCTCTTCCCTTCCCATCGCCACCCCCCGTCTTCTCCTGCTATCTCTTTTCAGCGCCCAATCCTAGAAGCCCATCACGGTCGCCTTTTGTTCCAGTTGCGCATTTAAAATGCAGCCCCATGCACGAAGGGACCCCTTTCCCTCCCCTGTTTCTCTCTCTCTCTCTCTGTGGTTTTCCCCACAAGTGTCCGGCGCCCGGCCCCCTCGTCACAGAGGTTGTGAATTTGTCACCGCAACAATGGATCATTTCATGCGTCGTGCCACATCCCAACGCCGTGCATCCCGAGAATTGTTGTCTCGACACCTCCCTCACCTCGCCCCCTCACCGCACGACTCACTCGCTGGCAATAAATTAGCTCTTGAAAGGAGGAGTCACTAGCCAGAGTCTTAGGCTGCACCGCTCGCACCCAATACCCCTCTCTCTCGATCTCGTGGAGCTTATCTTTCAAAAGGAAATCGCACAGCATCTTTTATGGGAGAGCTACAGTAGTACAAGTAGTTGACGTTGGTTTGTTTGTTGTTGTCATCACCTCGTTATGACTCTCTGTGGGGATTTTTACAGACTCGGCGAACTGGTTTCGCATGCCCAGGGTCACTTGTCGCTATACTTCAAGACTTCTAGTTCTCAGTTGTCCCCTGCTCCTACTTCGATACTCATGCCTTCATAGTACTGCCTCGATCCTGCACTCATCATTTCTACTTTATACTTTACTACAACTCTTTCTTCAGTCCTTTCTTGGTCCTTGGAATTGTCTCCATCTCTCTTGACACATGGTATTATTTTAGATTCAATGCTATAGCATCTTTTAGCCATCTTATACCTTTTTCCTTCTTATTTTTCATTCTCAATTCCTGAAAATCGCCCTCACTCTCCGATCAACCATTCGATTTTGATAGTTGGCGACTGCCTTCTCTTCCACCACTCTTTGACCCTCTCCTTTTATCTCATTAGTTGTCCTCTGCTCTTTTTGACAACCATTTCCTCTTTCCTTTGACTGTCCTACAATCCCTACTACAGTTCTCTCCATTGCCATCATCCATGCCCGTCATTTCCCTGGAATTACAAATTCCTGGCAGAAATCATCGTATTTGCAAAATTTGTATTCATCGCTTGTATGCAATTGCGTTTGTTTTATTTACTTTTTATTTTGTAGTCTTTTACTATTTTTGTTGTTTTGTTTTTTTTTTTTGTTCCTTCTCGTTTTTTCCGTTGACCAATTTTTTTGTTTTTTCTTTCATTTTATTTTCGTTGACTACTGGTTTTAGTGCGTTTTCCTTTATTTCGATTTGGGTTATAGAACCTATACCAAAGGCTTTCTGAGAAGCGATTTATTATTCATAGCATTGAGCTTGTTTACAGTTTTTGCTGTTGTTCCTTCTGTCCACGGTGACTCTATTGATGTTGCCGATGTATCTGGTGTTGCATATGGTGTTATTAGTGTTATTGTGATGATAATTCCTCTGTTGTTGTAATTTTTACTATTGATGTTTTGTGTACGCTGATTTTTATAGCTATGGTAAGGATGCTAGGGCTAGGGCTCATCAATCCTTTCTCCCCACCAACACGCGCCAGAAAGAATTTCATGAATTGTTCAGAAAATGCTAATCTCGTCTAATCTTCTGCACATCTCCTGTTACCTCTATTAACAGCCGTCTTTGTTTCACCAAAGGCTGCGTCAAATCATCTCTCCTTCCTTCCAGGACAAAGGAAGGACTACTGCAAATATCTTTGTTGCCTGACGGCTCGTGAATTGAGCTTAGCGTAAAACCTGGAGTCGTATGGCAATTCTTCCTCTTCTCCCTGGACGCATGAATAGATCCAGCAGGATGTAATAAGGACACCTAGGCCGCCTTTGACGAAAACACAAAGAGATCTTTTGCCTTTTCTCGCGGCTACTCTCGATCCCATAGCGAAAAGAGAGAGAGATAAGCCGTGAGTTGGGTTCCCTCGCAGGAGTCTATTGTGTGTTCATTAATGGCGCTCACGCTGCCCTTTGCCTCGTTCCGACGATCATCCTCCACTGAGGTGCCCTTCACCCCCCTAATCGGCTGCCGACGTCTACGCAATCCGGCCAAAAGCTTGAAAAAACCTGACCGCAGCATTCGCGCACTCCTTTAACCCGAAGGTCCTTCCAGTTCACGGTGCTGGTGTTTGTCTTATTCAGTTTTTCAACATCGTTTCAGGCACTTTTTTTGGCATCGACCGCAGCCTCGTTTTTCATACTCCAGAACTTTTTGGTTGGTTGTCCGTGCACTGCATATCTTGGTGAACAGTCAAACCTTTCACGTGAACGACTCGTGTTGATTTTATTTCGACTGCAGTGAGCGGTTGCCAAAAGGGTCCGGGGCAGAGGTGCGGGAGGGGTTGGGCGGTCGGCCGTGTGGGGGTTGCTTTCATGGCTCCAGAGCCAAGCTTTGTGGTGCTCGCTTTCGAAAACTCATAAATTAGTCGCAGCAGCAGCAGCGACATGGGTCCACGGTGGGGGAGTTTGTTGTTCCTGTTGTTGTTAGGATTAATGAGCTTTTGTTTGCGACGCTGAAAAGACCTCCCAGGGAGATGGGTCAGAGGCGAGGGCTTTGCATAAAGTAAACTCACTTTGGGGCCATTGGAATTTCGGAAACTCGTGAATTGTTGCCTTTAATTTTCGCTACAACTTCGGCAATGAACCTGAGTATATCTTGATGGTGTCCAGTGAACCACCATAATTATAATGACTGTAGCGAAGCACCAGTAGCCTCTTTAACAGTTGAATTGACGCGTCCACCCACCCGAAGGTTGCCTGGACTCGAGGGCCCCTTCACATAGAATGGTCGCGCCGACCTGACAGAAACATCGATGGAGTTGAAGCTCTCAACCCCATAAAGACCCCACCTGAAGTCCACGACAATCCCAACACGACACCCGCCCATCCACACTCACCCCGTCGCCAGCCTTCCCGGACCCGCCCAACGCAATCGAACGAAGGACGACGCGTTCCGAAACGAAGCGACCGAGCCCAACCCAACCGAACCCCTCCCGATCTGGATCCCGACACCTCATGCGGTGTCTTGCGAGCCTCCAGTCAGCCGACGCCGTGTCGGGCCCGCCACCCGCCTCCGACCCAAGGTCCCTTCTCGCACTCCCTCAGCGACCCCGACCGCACGGCGTGGCGTTGCCAGACGTCTGTAATTGTATTTGCCGAGCGGAGCTTGTGTTTGCTCTGCAGCCAAAGGGGATTTAATGCGATTGTGGGAGGAGGGGCGGCTGCGAGGGCCGAATTGGGGAGGGTCGTCGTTCTTGTCACTGTTGCCGTGGGTGTTGTTGTTGTTGGTGTCGTTGCCATGGTTAACACAAAATGGCGCTTGGTTGACTTCCGTTGGCGGCGAACGTGCGCGTCCCGAGGCACAACACAACGACAACAACTGCTACTACAACAACAAAATGCGACCATCAAAGGGGCCGGGTGGGGTGAGGGGTGAGGGGAGGAGAAGGCTAAGTGCTGCCAGCCATTGACGCCTCGCCTTCGCGTCGCCCGCGTCCGGCCTGGGCTCGCATGGCGAGCGGAAGCGGAAGCGGAAGTAAGCGGCCATGTTTTATTAAGGTATCGCCCGGCACCATCGCACCCAATGAAGAGAGAGGAAGAGGCGTCGATTGAGCGGGAGGAGGGGAGGAAGGAAGGAAGGTCGGTTGTCAGAGGTCCCTGCAGCAGGATATTTTAAAGGGTCATCAGCCAGTCGCATATGTTTTCGCATGAAATCACATCGGCGACCCTTGGCTCCGTCGCCACTTCGACGAGCGCCGACACGTGGCCGACTTGTGTTAACATCTTCCCAAACACACACACACACACACGCATACCCACGAAGTTCACGACATTCACGAGCGATCGGCGCGTGGAGGAAAAGGTCCGAAGGCTAACAGGCAAACAATGAATTCGCTAAATTGTGAACGAAATCAAATTCTCGCAAATTGCATCGGGCGGCCATCAACGTTTAATAGGGTTGCCAGCCGTCGTCTTAATTCAGCCGGACCCGACGACCAGGGTGCCGGGGGTTTTGGGAAGAAGAGGCTGCTGTTCGGCCGTTTAGCCTAGTAAAGCGGAAGTGGTTGGCTGTGATTTGGGTGTTCGCAATTTCACACCTTTTACCCTTTATTATTATTTGATTTTGTCCGCCGATTTCCATCTCTTCCTCTTTTTAATTTTATCACCTTTTCTTATTTGTCGTTTGCATTGAGTTCAGACCCTTGATTGGTTCCTGTTTCGACATTTGTTCTCTTATTGTAATTGTTTTCCACATCATTCTCAAATATTTTCTTTATATTCCTTTAGATGAATTATTTCGTCATTATTTTGTTTTTCATTATTTGCTATTATTTTACGTTTTACTTAATTTATTTCATCTTTTGCTCCCTTATCTCCCTCATATTTCTTCTGTTCACGTGCACAAAAATTGCATTCCATTTCGTTCGGATACTTGGCGTTTTTCATTTATTCCCCCTTTTGATCTCGTTATTGCCCTTTGCTTCTTTTTTGGTCTGCATCAACTCGTTCCCAGGCCAATAAATAAGTTTCCTGCTCACTTCTGGCCGACCTCACTTGTTTCTTCTCCGCAATAAAGCAACGTGAAAATCCCGCCCGCCCACTTGATTGGCTCACGTTTGCTTTCGATACTCCTTCGACTCACTCTTCGCACCGCGTCGCCCCCCTTGTTCCACCCACGGCGGCTGTCGCCTCCCACTTGCCACCTTGTTTTTGTTTATGAGCTCACAATTTATTGATATGCAAACGATTTTCTGCGAATTTTCGTCCGGAAATTCCCCAAGAGTCTCTCGATCTGTCCTCACGGTCTGCTCTTGGGTCCTCCGTCTGTCCACCGCCCGTTCGCTGCATTCGCTCGCGCTCCGCGTACGTCATCTTCAATTGTTCCCGTCGAGCCCTTTATTAACTGGGCTCCGGCCTCTTCATTATCGTGATCATCATCGGCGTCGCCGTGTCTTCTCGTTATTGTTGCAGTGGTTTGTCGTCGTTTGCATATCGAGGCAATTTCCGCCGTCGAGATGGGAGATAAGAAAGCGGTTGCACACACTTTCCTCTCTTTCGCGTCCTCCTCGGCCCTCGCTCTGCCGCATGCACGCTAAAAAGGGAGCGCCGGCGGCTATAAATTCAATTAGCGGCGACCTTGGCAACCCTTCCGCCACTCCCCTTGCACTGGGCTCCCTTGGCGTCGATGCTTTTCGCAGCCACTGTGTGGGTTTTCTCTACAGTTGTTGTTACTGCCGATTTAGTTGCCGATATCGCGGCAGAGACTTTTTAATTGAAGCTCGTCGCCTCCTCTTTGATTTATGTAGGCTTAAAAATTATTTCAGCAATAACACGTTTGTAAATCAATTAATTTATTAATATTCCACAATCCCATGTTTTGCATTAAAATATATTAAGTTAATGATCATATAAAAACCCTTTCATAATTTTTTGCTGTATTCCCATAAAATATCCAGATCAAGACAAACACCACTAAATATTGTTGTGATTGTATGAAAAAGTTGAGTAGAAAATGTTTGTGTATTTTGTGTGTCTTTTTGTTAGTATTATTAAATGCTTTTGTATTGTCCAGAATGAAATGGTTTCTTTATTTTGAAGTCTGTTGTATTATAAATAATTGCATGAAGATTGTTTTCATTGCTTAAATTTGTGTTACTCTAGGGTTCTTAAAAATTCATGTTTTTAAATATAGTTCATGCGTTGCATTTTTTCTCTTAAATCCCTTATTTTGCCAATGATGCAATTTCCCCCCGCGACTGGGTGGGCTTCTCCCCATTTTTCGGGTATTTTTAATTAAAAGCCATTCACGTGGCATGCGAAATTTACTTCTGAACTCGAGGGCGACGACGACAGCGCTGGCGACACATTTTTCACTCGTTTTTTCGATGCTCGTCGTCGTGTCGGTTGGGCTGATTTCTCGCCCTTGCCCCCCACCCCCAACCTCGTTCCCCGGCTGCGTCGTGGCCCAACGTGTTGCGCCCGGGGGAAAAAATTAACAAAACGGAAAGCAATGCGCTTCATTAAATTCCGTATCATTTTGTTTTACCACAGCAACATCCACAGGGGCAGCGCGGGAGGGAGAGAGAGAGAAATGCAAAAATCATGAAAAATCAATTCGCGAAAAAAGTCGGGTGTCGGTGGAGTGGAGCTGGGAGGGAGGCGGAGGGGAATCGGGAAAATCATGTTTGCAACGCTTGAGGCGTGAAATTTTGCAAATAAATCAAAGCGCAGCGTTCGACATGAGCGGGCGATAGGGAGCAAGGCGAGACGGAAAGAGAGAGACAGAGGAGCGAGACCGACAGAGATAAATACAGATGGGGAGGGGCGGGGAGGCGGAGAACTGACCTCCATTGGAACCGCTGCGATCGAGCGAAATTCGTAATGAAGCCTGTTCCATAACAATAACACAAATAACAGCCACAATGCTGCAACAACAACGACAAACATAGTAAAAGCAATGCAACTCTTCGCACGGCGAAATCTGCGCGAACGAATGGAGGAACAAACGACAGAAAGAGATGAAGAGAGAAAGAAGTCTATATTTATCATTTACGTCGATCTTAATTTGAGAAGAAACCTCGGCTTTTCACGGCTGCCCCTGAGTTTGACAGGCGACCGGGGGAGCCCGCTTGAGGTTGACGTCGATGGCGCTGAAGTGAAGCCCATGGTGGCTGCCAAAGACCCACGGACTCTGGTGCTGGTGTTGGAGATTTACGATTGGCCAGTCGAGGTCGCCGATCATGATCATGACCAGGCCACAACAGCTGTCGGTGTTGAGTGTCTGGCCGGAGATAGAGATCCATCTGATGATCGCCGATCATGAATCATCTGCATCGAGGGTCCTGAGCGATCTTCACGAAGGTCCGTCCGGCTGGCGATCATGAGCGGATTTAGCCATGATGTTGATGTTGGTGTTGATGATCGAGTCGCCGATTGAAGACCACGCTTCAAGCCGATCATCGTAATTCAAACTGAGTTCAAGATCTTGCTGATGGTGTCCCACTGACGATCATCGCTTCATGGTTCCCGCGAACGCCATTCATCAGCACACGTTGCCGTCTTCCTCCGCCTCTTTCTACCCCGTCCTCGGTCTAGAGACGGCGTGAACAACCTAAAGATCGCCGTGGATCGCCCGGAAATTACCGTAATTTTACGCTCCGGCCCGAAATTTTTCCATTTTCCATTTGCCCCGCGAAAATGTTTCCTCGGTGCCGCTGACGGCGTGCGAGCGGCGTTCCTTCGATGCCTCGTTCGTGGCTTTGACAGCGAAAATTATCTGCGATCGTTTATCAAACGCTGGTGCTCCGGGATTCGCTGTGTTGGACCCAGCGTCTGACGCATCTGCGATGCCTCCAAAGTCATCACCTCCGTTGGCAGCTCTCGTAATGTGTTGGAGCCAATAGTTTGTGGCTAAGTGGAATTCCGGACTCCAGCTCGGGGCGAGAAAATTGTGTTTATTTGCCCCATAATTTGTTGTGCTCTCTTTCTCCTGTTGCAGCAGTTTTTCCTCTTTTCTTTCGTCGATGCAGAGACATGGGTGGCGAAGGACATGGGGAAACTCTTGTATATATTTGCACATATCAGCAGAGATGTTTATCTCTGGTTTTTATTTTTTTTGTTTATACTGCTTTTTTATATCACAGTATTTTCTATCACTTAATTTTTGTCTTATGATTGAAATCGCAGAGATTTAAATCATTTAATTTATCCAATCTCTGAAGCCTCTGCTTATTTTTTGTTTTGGTGTCCTTCCAATTTCCCTCTACCACATCCATCCCTCGTCGTCTTTCCTCTTCCTACTTGCCACTAACTTAATGCTTATTACCGACTTCATAGTCAATGTTTATCTCTTATTGTTCCTACTCCTTTGTTCGATTCGTTTTTAATATCTGACATTCTTTTCTCTCTCTCTCTCTCTCTCTCTTTGCAGGTATTTTCCCTCTTCTCTTGGACGAATATGCAGGCTGATGCTTCCTGTTGTTGTTCGCATGGTTTTTGCTGCTGCCATTGTCGGGACACGTAGCGGAGCGTCGGCCGTATCTGCTGGATACTGTATCTGAATTTCATTATTATTTGTAAACAACGGTCGTCGAGGGGAGCAGGGTGGGCGAGTACGGGCGGCGGAGAAGGTTGAAGAGGTGGACGCCGGGCGGGCGGAGTCTGTTCATGTCTGGTTTCGGATAAAAATACTCAAAATGCTCATCTCTCTTCTCATTAGGCATTCTCGCTGCGAACGAAGAACCAGAAGCAAGAGCATGACCACCAACAACAACAATTATAATAACAACAAAAATAACAATAGCAACAACAAATAGTATAAAATAAGAACAACAATAATAACATTTGCTGTGTTGCGGCGATGAAGATCAAAACGAGACTCTGACGACGAAGACCAAGTGGTGGACGACAAGAACAACAACAACAACATAAGAGGGGGTGGTGGAAGGGACGATGACAGCAACAACGATGATGACAACGATAAAGCGACTGGACAGACAGATAGATAAGCAACAACAATAACAACAACAATGGGAAGAACAACAACGACAGCGACGACAAATAGCAGACAAGATGCAATTTTCTGGAAAACTGATGTTGCTGCCGCTTCTGTTGTTTTACTGCAGTAATTGTTGTTCTTGTTTCTGTTGTTGCCTATTTATTTGCTGCTGGCATGACAGCAACATGGGATATTTTTATCGAATTAGTCGCCCAGACAGCAGCAGCGACGCACGTTTGTAATCGACATGCAAGCGAATCGGAAGAGGACGAGAGCGAGGTCGAGGGCGACACGAGGAAAATCAATAGAATCTGGGATATTCAAAAAAAAACGAGAAAAACGAGAGCCTTCCAGAGGTTGACTCTGGAAGACCGATTTCCATTAAAGAATGAAAGTTGTCGCAATCCATCGGTGGGCAAAAAATGACTACGAAAAGTGGAGAATTGAAATTTTATGCCTGATCGATTTGATGACCCCTTTTTTATGATGAGTTCGCATCACATCGATGGCGATGAATTGTCGAGTGCTCTCGATGCATTCAGCAGCAGCAGCATCAACAATAACAACAACAGCCACCACAGACACTCAATATCAGCCATCGTCGACTCTCTTCGACCTGGTTTCGCGGTCCGCTGCAACCGAATTCGCGTTCGCCGCCTGTGTCCAAATATTTACACCGTCCTCGTCCCCGGCCCGCCGCTCGATCGCCGGAGTGGACTCGCTGAGGTCGCCTCGTGCGTCGGACGCCGTTGTTGTTGTTGTCGCTGTTGTTGTTTTCGTGTGGCCCCTCTGCGAATGACTTCGAGACGCCCGTGGACGAGGGGCGGCAGGCGCAGTTCATGTGGCGATGTTTTTGGTGGTTTTACTTGTTGTTGTTGTTATTGTTGTTGTTGCTGCTGCGTATATCGCCTACCGAATTCGCTTAAATTGGCAAATTAATTTCGCCAACCGCCGCTGTCGTTGTTGTTGCTCTCATTGATCCCGTTGCTCAAGTTGTTGTCGTTAGTGGAGTTGTTGCGATGTTGTTGTTTTTGTTGTTTTTCGATCTGAAGTCGCATGCAATTCGGAAATATCCTTGAAGCGTAGATAATCCAGCGCATCCATCAGATACCATTTTTTATTGCTCTCCTTCCTTTAGCTCTCTCTCTCTCTCTCCCTCTCTCTCTCGGTGTGTGTGTGTGTGTGTGCGAAAGTACAAATTCGTTACTGGAGCAGCAGCAGCTGCAGCGAGGCGAGTCAATAAAGGCCGTCGTGCACCGGGAGAAAATAAATGCTAATTCGGCTGTTTGAGCGACCCCTGAATTATTTAAGGGCCTCCCCTCCTTCCCGCGATTCCGTCCTTCTCCGTATCATCCCACCTCCCGCCACCCCGATCCCGATGAATCTCCATTGAATTGCATCCGAAAGATTACTCCATTTTCTGCCTCTTCTCTGTCTGAATTTCGCCTCCGAATCCGATTCGGAATCGGAATCCTCTACCTCCGACCTGGTGGCCGCGGCTCCTCCGATTGAGCGACCTCTCGAACTTTCAACACCAGCGGAGTCTGACGGAGTTTTCGCCGCTTCCCGCGCCTCCGCCCACCAGCCGGCCACGGATCGCGGTCCCAACCTCCCTCCACTGAGGAGCTCCCTATGGGAGGGCGGAGAAGGCAGATAGCGAGGGTGCCGGGTGCGAGTCCGATGTCGAAGTCGACGTCGCGTCGAACCCTTGCGGCTGTAGGTCTCTGGCGTGAGCGTGCGATGCACATTTGATAGCAGAGCGCGACGAACCGACCGACCGGAGCCGGCGACGAAGACGGAGAAAACTTTTCATGCATACGAAATGGTTTTCGTTCTCCACGGGTTCTCCATCCCACCCCTCTCGCCCCCCCTCGGTCGCCGTCTCCTTTTCCCGTTGATTTGCGAATTTTATGTGTTTCACCAGATGCACGATTTTCCGCATTTCTCTTCCGCTGCTCCCCGCGGATACTTTGTTCCTCCGTATCCAGTCTCGGTATTCTTGTCGTTGCTTTTCCCTCTGGTTGTTGTTCTTTTTCTTTCTCCCTCGCTCGCGTGGTTTCCTTTCCTTTGTTGCTGCTTGCCTCTCGTTCGGGGAAATTTCCCTAATATTTTCCGTCGTCTCGTTTCCTGCGTCGGTCGCCGCTCGAGTCACAGACACTGTATCGTTGCATCGGTAGGATGTCTGCGTCTTGGCCTCGAAGGCGTCGCTTTTTCGGGTTTTCGCCTCTTCCTTTGTTGCCGGCTTCCTTCTGAGGGAATTCCCTCTGCTCTGCACTCGTTCTTCTGTTCCTTTGATGGTCTTTTTCGAAAAGAGTTTGTATTGAAGAATTTTTAATAATTGCATCTTTCTATATCTGTGATTTTTGTTAGAGAATTTTCAAATTTGAAATTCTGGTTTTTCAAATATTTCTGATTCAATAAATTGTCATTCAGGAATTTTTGTGATTTCGAAATGATTGCAGTCATTTTATAATCGAAAATGTTGGCATTTCAAGAGATTTGTAGTTAAAAACAATTGATAATTCAACATGTTTAGTTAAATTCACTTAAACAAATTTTGGATATCTACTCTGACAATTTGGTCTCCAGCCTCTCTCTTCCGACCCACCCCTCTTTCTCTCTCATCTCTGACTCTCCTCCCGACACCTCCCCGACTTCTTCGCAAACTCTTCGCCGTCTGCGGGATTCTCGCCTCGCCCCCTTGGCTGGCCTGCCTCCGGACTCGACCGCTTTCGCCGCGCATTTGCCTTTGTTTCAGTCCCGACGGCTGAGCAGAGGCAACAACAAATGACCCGACATTTGTCTCGCATGCTCCGCGCGAGTTTGCGATAGAGTCTCCGCCGAGTTTTGCATATTTGTATAATTTGGCCCGACCCCGGACCGTGCCCGGCGCTGGCGCGGCGCGATAAGCCGCTCGCACATTTGGCCAACTCCCCGGCAGCTGCGGCGCCCCCGATGCCGCCGCAGTCGGACCTCGTTCCGGCCAAAGCCGATGGTTTCTGTGCCTTTTGGTGGTTTTTCTGGCTGCGTTCAATAAGAGATGCGTCTGCCGATACCGCGAGAAGTCGCTCCTGCTGCCGCTCGGACGCCGCATGTGGCTGGAGCTGTTTCCGGCACCCCGTTTGGCCATCTCGCCCTCTGCCTCCTTTCTCTCCCCCTCTCCCTCTCTCGCTCTGTCTCTGCCGCCGGATTTCGGCCACGTTTAATGCAGTTCGATTAACCGTTTTGTTGCAATTCGTTTATCGTTAACACGATGCCGTTTTGGCTCCTTTCCTTTGGCCTTCCTTTTTTTACTTTTTCTTCATCCCTCCATTTTGCTGGCGATTTTCTACTCTTGCTGCCATTTATTTTTATTTTCTGCCGATTTTCCATTTTCCATCTGACCCGGTAGTTTGTGTGCTTGACCTCTGTCGTTGTGTGTTTCTTGCTGTTGCTCTCGGCGTCGCCGATGCCCGAAGTCAGTAATACGTTGGCATTTGCCCCTGGCCGTGGATCATGGTTCAATTTGTCGGGTGAAGCCGGGAAAGCCATCAACGCGGTTGGGACGCCAGGTGGCCGATCGGAGAGTTGTTGGTGTTGTTCCGTTCTCTAAATCGACATTGGTTCCTTCGCATTGGACGCGATTTCTATTAGCGATAGGTTCAAGCGACTTCACGGGATTCCCGAGCAAGTCGTGGAAATAAGTTTACCGTTATATCAATCATAAAAAGACGTGAAAATGTTACTGGGAGTTGACGTTTATTGTTTTCCTTACAGTGTTCCTTTTTAAGGGATTTCATCGTCCCCTTCATCCCGATCGATCATTCCCGGAGAACGGTCGGATGTATCGACCGATCTCGATGAACCCCCATTTGAATAATGTTTTCTTCACCTCAAATAGAATTCACATGCCCTTTCGTGTCGATTCCCGCACGGCATCTCTCCCTCCCTTTCGCTCTTCGCCTGCGCCTCATTATTTGTTGCACGTCCATTTCGTGGAATCGATTTATTTCCATCACAATCTCAATTATTTGCATTTTTCACTCATTGCAAATTCGCAAGTAATTGAAAACCTCCGTCGCCCTCGCTCGCAGCATCTCCTCCCGCTCTCACGCGCTCCCTATCTCTCTCCCCCCTCGCGGTGCTTCCTCGGACCGCTTGACATGCACGGCGAGAAAACACTGTGCAAATTAATGAAATACCCTGGCTATCTAACAAGGAATCGCACTCCAATGAATTTCAAATGAAACCCCAACCGCCTCCAACTCCTGGGCGCCCTGCTTCCCGCATCCTCCGTCTCTGTCTGCCGGTCCCTCTCGCTCCCCCTCTCATTTCCCAAGGGAGTTGAAAAAACTCTATTGGCTGCAAAAAATGTCTGACATTGAGTTTCTTTCCGCGCAGACGGAGCCGAAGGAGTCGGCGAAAAGACAGAAGAGGGTGGTCAGACGGCGGGCGGGAAAGAGAGGCGAGATGGATAGATGCAGGAAGGATGCATCGAGCTGCGGATTCCTTCGGCTGAGTTATTCGAGCAGCGGACGAACTTATAAATATTTATGAAGAGCTAGACAACTATCTGTGGGATGCACAATTTGTTTTTGCTCGCGTTGTTGTTGTTGTTGTTGGTGCGGTGGTGGTTGTTGTTATAGTTGTCGTCTTCGCCGATAGAGCTCTTGTTATTGTTGTTGTTTTAATGCCCTTTTCTCGCCAATTTTCCTTCCGCCATTTTCGTAGTCCTTTCTCTTCGCCTCTTCTCTTTTTGTGTTGCTCTTCTGTTTTTTCTATATTTTCTTATTCGTCAATAATGAATTCAATTACGTGGTTGTTGTTGTTGTTGTCTCTCCTGACGTTGTTTCCCCGTCAGCACGTGTTGCCTTTTCTTGTTGTTGTTATTGTTGTCCATCTCCATTTGGTGTTGGTTCCAGCAGCTTCCATTTGGCAGCTGGTTAATTAGTCTTAAAGAATGTTCCACGCCAGCTCCTCGACGTGCTCCCCTATCTGCCTCCCGCCATCTACTCGTCCCCTCGCCTATTCGTCCTCTCCCTCTGTCTCTGCCTCGCCCTCTCCTTCGCCTCTCGGTCGCCTCGCCCAGGCACTGGTGGATTCTTTGTTGATCCTGTGAATTTATGGTAATTTTGCCCCTGTGGGATCAAATGGTTTGCTTCGCCCTCTCCCCTAGCATCCCTCACTAACTCTCTCTGTCTGCCCCACTCGTTCATCACATTATGGTCATCGAGTGGGCGGGAAGCGAGAGGGAGGGATTGAGGGGGCTTCTGGAAACGGCGAAGGGGAATAATTCACAGGAGTTGGTGGAGCGACGGCAACCCCGCCAAGGAAGCCGAGAAATGTTTTAAACACCGGGTCGGGGGCGGAGAGGTTTATTCGGGATAGAAATAATGGCGGTTTAAGGAGTTGAAAGAGGTCGGAAACGGTGGCAAACGCCTTTAAACCCCCGCTATAAAACTCCTCTCCACCCTTTTCCGACCGCTATAAA
The DNA here is from genome assembly GCA_947389925.1 of Coelopa pilipes. Lineage (NCBI taxonomy): Eukaryota > Metazoa > Arthropoda > Insecta > Diptera > Coelopidae > Coelopa > Coelopa pilipes. The sequence goes on along the minus strand of OX376698.1, from coordinate 32,372,373 downwards.
ATTCCTTCGCCACGGTGGAGAGAAGGCCGCTGTCTATAGATTGACAACATTTGGTGATTGAAACCACCTTCGGAACTCTGGAATCCTGCGGCCCAACTTGATCGGGTTCAAACTTTCCCTAATTTCACCTTGTGTCAGGCGATTCAGTTTCGTCCTCTGAACCGCCCGCTGAACGGCCAACGCCCACTGATACCTCTATACGTACCTCCATATCAACCATCCGTCTGTCCGTCCGCCTTTTTCCCGATTTATATCTACTGGTCTGCTTACACCCGATCCATCTGCACGCTGCATATCATTTTTTATATCACCGGTTGTTGGTGCTGCTCATGTGATTGTTGTTGTTGTGGCTCATCGCCGCTGTTCGATCCACTTGTGTCGCGGACACGTTTTTCCCGCTCGGCGCTTTCCATCTCTGTCGCCGGGTCGGCTGTGGCTGTTTTCAACTCCACTTTTCTCCCCTCTGTCTCTCTCACTGACGCTCTCTCTCTCTCTATCTTTCGATCCTTTCTCCATCTCAGTTGCCGGTTGATCTTTTCGTCTCATGTCTTCCTCTATTTTCCCGAACTAGATACGTTAATGTAATGTCGTCGCTTCTGATGCCGAGGCTGTTAGTATTAGTGCTCTTGCTGGTATCACGATGTTGTTGTTGTTGTTGTCGTCGTCGTTACTGTTACTACCACTGTTATCAGGAAATATGCAAATGCATCGTGAATCATAAATATTCATTCATTCGCTGCTCCTCTATCTCCCGCTCCAGCTCTTCCTCCTCGTCCTGCGCCCCTCGAATGCCAAACAGCGATTTCCTGCTGCATTAGCAACAAAAAACAACAACAACAACAGCAATGCCATCGCCAATCGCCACGACATCATCGGCAGAGGAAAGGCAACAGCACAAAACACACAAGATAAAAATAGAGAAATACAAAAAGTTCGAGAGCAGCGAGCAATAAAAATTTCAAATTCCAGCTCCGAACGGATGCTGCTCGCGATTTTCTACACGCCTCATCTCGTTATCTCGCTCCCACTCGCTTTGCGCAATTCGTGGGAATGATCTTCGAATAAATATTGCAAAGCGCGACAACAACGAAATTGTCGAATAAAATGATTTCGAGTGGGAGGACGACCGACGACCTCTTCGTCCTTCGACAGGACGCTCTCCAGGCTCCGATCTTTTGTCATTTATTTTCCTCTCTCGGACCTAATGCCATTTTCCTGCTCCTTAAGATCTCTCTCCCTCCACTATTTCTCCTCGATTTCATTCTCCATCGGAATTTATTCAATTTTCGTTTTGGTCCTTGTCTTTGGCTCTTCTCATCGAATCAATGAGGAATCAAAAAATTGAACTTGTTTACTTTGTCCTCCACAGATTGTTCCGTAATTTTTCGCTTCTTTAGTTGATTGCACTCTCTGTCTCTCCTCCCTCGCGTGTCTTTTATATAATTTCCTGTCCGAATAAATCTTGTTTTTGTGCCTGCTCCAATTTCATGGAAAAATTCGAACTCAAAGAATTGAATTTAATTATTGTTCCACAATGAATGGAGATAAAATGAGAAAATTGCTCAAATTGCCTTCCTGGAAATAATTGTTCTTCGTCTTAATGTTTGGTTGAAGATGGACTTTCCTGATCTGTCCATTATACGATTTCTCAAATGATGTTTCAAGTCGCCGTTTTCTCATTAAAGTTCGCTTTCTCTAGGTACTGCCACTAATGAAGGTATTACTATATTAATGCCGATATAATTCTTGCTTTTATATGGAGCGCACTTGGTCATAAAGGCCATCCTCTTTAGTGCTCTACCCTTCGGCGAACGAACTCTCGTTATTTCTCTCATGATCCGATCATAATCCGCACTATAATCACGTCTCTCACGAGCTCTTCCTTCATTTGCACCTCTCGCATTTCGTCCGGTTCGTAAAGCAATCGCAACGAGAAACGTGAATGGAAGCGGAAACTGACTCGCTCTCTCTACCTCTCTCTCTTGCTCTGTCTGTCATTGGGCCATTAAATGACAATTCCCGTGTCGCACCTCGCTTCCGGCTCGACGTCGTTTGGTGCGTCGTCTCCTTGTCCCCCACCCCCGCCAGGACTCGCCCCGTTTTCATTACCCGCGAATTTATGTGATGGCTTAAAAGCTTCATTTCCGCTCCATGTTCGGCCGGGCGACGGCGACTGGGGTGCCAAACGCAGCGAAACTTTACGTCGTTCTCAGCTGGCGGGCCGGGGCAGGGGGAACAAGCTTAATTGCAGCCTATCAAAATATTTGTTGCTCCAGATCGCATGACGCAGCAACCGGAGGGACCCCAATTGGCAGCTGGACGGGGTGTTGGGGGAGGGGCTGAAGTCGGTGCAGACAAACAGCGAAGGACAGAGGAGGCGGCGACAGAAAGCGGCAAACAAATTAATTCCCACGAAGCACCTTCGCCACCCCACAGCAGCTCCCTCCGTCTCGGTCTTGGTCTCGGTCTCCTGGTGCTCTCCCATTCGCGGCTCAGCCCGTGAGAGAGAGCGAGACGGGCAGCAGGCCGATGGCTTCTCTTCCGCTTCCTGGCAGTGAATTCCATGTGTTAGTCATAGCGACTTTTTGTGGTTGTTCACGCTCCCGAGCTTTGTTGCGGCGCGAGGAATTCATGAACATTTTCGGGACGAAAGAATGAGCCGAATGGACGAATGGATAGGAAAGAGGAGGGAGAAGAATCAAGGCGATGTGATGGAGTGGCGTGGAGCGACATGAGAATATGGTGAACGTCCGGAGGAGTTGGAGGAAGGAAATGATTTCGGTCTGTGCCGCAAATGAAAATACATTTAATTTCCACCGACCTCCCCCAGTCGCCTGGGCCCGCAGGCAGCAGCGACAGTCGCATGTCTGTTCCGCCAGCATCCTTCGGGGCACCTCCTCAGTCAAGGCATCCCGCTTGTCTGCGTGACTTCCGTTTGCGGCCCTTGTGCGCCGGCCGACTCCCCGAGGTGGCTGCGCTGCAGGTTTTAATTCGCACCAGGAGCGGAAATCCGTCAACGCTTAAAATGGATGACACTCCGAGGCGAAGAAGCCGACGTCCCTCACACTCACACTCAGACAAGCACCGGCCAAAACTCACTCCCACACCGGCCGTGAGCGGCCTCCTGTGACGCAGGCTCCAAGTCATGGACCCGTTGACGAACTATTGTATTGTCGAGCAGCCCGAGCCGAAATGCGAATGGAGTTTTCGCCTTAATTTAGTGTGGAAATCAGGAGCGTGGGGCCGGGCACAGTGGCGGCCATAAGCATGGGCCCGGATGAACAGATTTCTCCAGACGTCAAGAAATTTCCCCTGTGAAAGCGTCGACATCATTCTGTCTCTTCTTCGACTGGATGGTACAACCGCAACTCATTTAACGTTCATCACAGTCTGTGTTTGTTTTTGCGAAGCTTTTTTTTTGTTTCTCCCATTTCTTGCCCCACTGTGCCAGCAATTACCAGGCAGTGCCGACGTTAGGAGCTGCCGTTGTAGCTGCTTGCCATCATCGTCATCATCCTCGCCGTGATGATCGTCGTCATCACCGGCGCCGTCGTCGTCGTGTGTGAAATTTCCATTCAAATTTGTGAAAGCACTCGACGCCCCCGAAGTGTCGTCGCGTTTGCATTGCGTCGCCGCCAGATGGCGCTGCTGAAAAACTTAATTTAATTGAAATATTTGCATCCGGAACGAATTCAAGAAAACAGTCCAAAAGAGAGAGAGAGCGAGAACAGAATGATGACAGTTCTTTGTTTAGCAATTGAATTCTCGTTCCGTCTGTTTTATTTTCTTTCACTTGTCCTCACTTATCGTACCTCCCTCCCCTCCCGCCTAACTTCTCATCTTCATCTGCCCTCTTTAGCTTTTAATTTGTCGTTCAGACTTTAATTTGGGTGCACGATGAGTATTTTTAGTGAAATCTTTTATTAGATTTCTCCGAAATGCCAAAAAGGTCCTTCTCTCCCTTCCGGTCATCTCTCTGTCTCACTCTTCCTATCTTCGTGATGCTATGAATTTAAACGATCATGAGAAAATTTGATAAATAAAGTTACAGATCTCTTCATTCCAATTTGGAGAAATAATCGTTGATGAAATAATTTTTAATTGCGATTTCTTTGAAAACTCGTTTTCTCTACGAAGGAAATCGAGAAAGAAGAATTTTCTACTTTGTAATCCTTAGCTTTTTATCTCCTCAGTGAGATTTTATTTACTGCTTGTGGCTTTGAGGATTTCTTCCACAAAGACTGCTCAACATTGTATCGACCCTTCTCCAGCACCCGTCCACCCTGTCTCGAGCTGATGACAAAGTTTCCTTCCTCGGGCGTAGGTTGGACATTTTTCTGTATGAATAAGAAATGTTTGCACCAATGAATATTTTGCATATTTGCCACATTCTGAAATCCCTGCGATGATTGAAAGGCTCAAGTCGACAGTGGCACCGAGAAGTAAACGCTCGACGGAATGTCTTCATGCAGGGATTTCGTCTACCGATGAACTCCTGGATTCAACCAGCGGTTCCACACCATTTGCTGCCACCACAGGCCATCCTACCGACCCTCTGATTGGATCCAACGTGGTTCGCACTCCAGCGCAAGTGGAGTCGAATCAAAATCAAATGATCTCCCTGCTCATCGTTATCTCCGGCGATTTACTGTTATGACTTCTTTGTCTCTCTGTCGGTCGGTCTGTCTGTCTTTCTGCTGTCTTCCTTCTGTCTCCATCGACGGCGAGGTATCCAAGTGTACCTTCGAGGCTGAGCTGGGTTTATTCTCGGTTCCATGCCATTTGCCACAACATCATTTCGAAGCATTTGTCATCTCCAAGGACATGCACACATTCGCATATATGTACATAATTTCCGACCCTTTCCCTCTCGATATAGGTTTTTTTCTCCTCCTTTTCGATCCATAGAACCAGCACGATTCGTTGTTTATTTGCAGATTACAAAATCATTTCAAGCGAACGACGTAGAGACAAGAAGAAATAGATATAATGCATATATAAACAAGGAGAGCAGAAAATTCGCAAAGTTCTCTTATTTTTGTCCTCTATTTTTGCGTTGGAGATGTTTATAATGGAAACATCTTCTTCTCATCGACATGCAAATCCTTTCGGCTATCCAAGTGCCGTGGATGTAGTTGTTGTTTGTTGTTTGCCTGTTGTTTCGAGGAGAATTTTCAACGGAAGCTTGTGGTGCTTCCGGTCGAGAGCAGTTGGGAATCTGCGGCTCTGGCGATGCTTCGTGTAAACAGTCTCGAGCGGAGTCGTGGAGAAACGCGACGGAAACCACCGAAGTCGGGGTCAAGCATCATGGCGAAGGAGCTGCCACATTTAAATGGGATCGACAAAGGACTCATTGCGAGGGCGTCGGCCAGGAGGGAGGACAAAAAGTTCATCCGGGGTCCGTGTTCCGAGGAAATCTATTCTAGAACATTTGCTCCTTTCAACATCAAGATATTGGACTCTGTTTTTCTTCTCCAGAGAGAGTCCTGGCTGGAGGATGATTTTCAAATTAATGTCATGCAGAATCTCACTCCCTCTCTCTCTGTCTCTCTCTACTCATTTCGCCTACCTTCGGCCCATGTTTCCGATTTCCGCTCACGGCGGGATTGTTGGAACCCTTGCGTGGCCTGGTTGTGAAGCCATGTGCAGCAAATTTGAAACCGCTCCAATTGCTGTTGTTGTTGTTCGTGTTGCTCCCCAACCTGTCGTCCCGAACACTTTGCTGCACATGTCAATTAAAATAAATAAAAAATAGTAGTAGCGAAATGCGAATAGTTGACTTTTTAATTACGTTCAGGATAATGGATTTTCCTCCCATGTTGCTGGCCGCCCTCTCCCTAGGGTTTTGCGCTTCCCACAATAAGAGAGAAAATAGCAATCGGAGGGAAAAACCACTAATTAAAAGTTTACGACAGTGGTGCCACACATGTGGAAATATTTTGAATTAAAACTATATTGAATAGAAAAAAACATGCTCTCTTGACTGATTCCACCTCAGCTGCCGTAGATTGCGGGGGAGTGGAAAATGAGGACAGAAATGGTTTTCTTTTTTTCCTTTTCTATTCGTTGTTCAATCGATCCTCCGCCACGCCCCGCCCTCTCCGGCATTGTCAGGTCTCGCCGCCATAGTCGCCTCCACTTCTTCGAACTCGAAGTCGTTCTCGCCGTGGCTTCTGATGGACTTCCGCGTTCGCTTCCGGGAATATTGGCTTTCTTCATTCGCTCCACGCCACGCCGCCGTCGTCCATCATCCAGGCGAAGGCGAAGACGCACCACTCGGGAAATGGAGCCGTTCGGAGCGACTCGCGCTCGCCTCCCTCAAAGAGTGTTTCGCCAATAAAAATCGAACACGAACACTTTGCCGCATTCATGCGAATTTCGAGGAACTTTCGCAAAAGAGCAAATTGCAAGAAGATTTTCGAGAATTACGGGAACTCGGGGAGACGTTCAGTGGATAATTTTTGGCGCTAGTCGTCACCGGTCAGAAGCGGGTTTAAAAATAGGGAATAATAGTAATAAATGAAAACGAAATTACTGCTACATTTGCAACACAAATGTTAATTAACGAAAGCCACTCTGGGCCAAAACAACACGCCGCATGTGGCCTATAACAACAACAGCAACAACAAGAACTGCACAAGCGGCCCTCGAGGCGGCCCGGCAGCGACCCGCACAGCAGTCCGCGGGGACCACTTCCGGTGGTCAACTTCTACCACGCCCGCAGCGCTGCCGGCGGCACACACACGCTCTCGCGCAGATAACGTGTAATTACATCACGGCGGAAGCAGGTCTGCCGCCCACTGACGCCATCACCAACGCCAGCGACGCCGTCGACGACATCATTAGATGCCACAAATTCGAAATTCATTTGGATCGCTTTGGAAACGTTGATTCGGCCCCCGCCCGCGGGGAAGGATCATCCAACCCCCCCCCCCTCGTGTGTGTTCGAAGGGATGTCGGGCGATGTCACAGCTTCATATTAACATGATATGTATCTAGTCGCCATGGCGTGACGTCTGTCATGTCGTCCGTCAGTTGAATTGAATCGATTTGGCGATTTTGGCGCTCTGTTGCTGGGCTCCCGGCAGCTATCGGCGCTTAATTGCTCTAAATTCGGAATTGAATTCCGTACATGCTGCACTTCACGGCTCCCTCGGCGCTTCGGAGTTCAATAAATTATTGAATAAGTTAATTTTCACATGATTTTGGGCATTTTAAATGATGCCATTATTGCTGTCTATTTGTCAACAGAACGAAAGGGGTAAAGGCTGGGCCGGGGATCGATAGTTGTTTCGAAAATTGAAATTATGTTCTGTTGGCACGACAGGAAACGATGGCGATGGATGTTTAGAAATTCAAAGTTTCATTGGACAAACTATTAGTTAATTGATTCACGATTAGGGCTAATCGAGATCAGTGTCGTAAACCAATATCGAACGAATCCACAGCGAGATCTCGACGAAAATGAAGATCAGAATGCCAATCCAATCGAACACCTTGATCAATATTCCATGTTACACTAATTGCCTGACAAATTTTCGACAGATGTTAATTTTTTACCCCAACACTCGGCTCTCTAGCTCAGTCGATTCGACTTTTTCGGACTGCCTGTCCGCCTGTCGGTACGTCTGTCTGTCTGTCTGTCTGTCTGTCTGTATGGCCGGTGTGCAGTATCTGCGTTGGAGAATCGAATCGAATCGAATCGGAAAAATAAATGTCAGTGGAAGTCGCGGCGTTAATAAATAAAATTCCCATACATCGAGTCAGACTTTGTGTCAACCTCGAATTTCATACGATTTTTTCGGCTCTCTCTCTCGGCTCCCCCTCTGCCGTTTGCTGTTATCGTACTTTTGTGGACCTGAAGCCTGGAGTTACCGACACAAAGTTGCGGGTCTCGACGGTGTCGGCGTGTTGGTGGTGGAGAGTGGCCATAGTTGTTGTTGTCGCTGTCGGCCTTTGGTCCGGCCGGCAGGTCCCACCATTCAGCGAGTCCATTCCACAGGCTTTTTCTTCTCCGCTATTTCACTCCATTCACAGTTCACCTTGAATTTCCCACTCTACACCGACAAAAATATGCTTGAATGCAACATAATAAAAACCACGCCCACCACACGATTCGTGTCGAAGTCACCATCGAGTCGCGAACGCCTTCGTCGATTGAATTTTATGATTTATTGCAACGATTTTATAATTTCATTACGAGCCGAAGATTAATAATAGATTTCGCTAAAAGTGCACGTGATGGTCGGTCTTGTTGTTGTTCTTTCAAAACCTCTTGGCGTGTGCCCGAGGTCCGCCTACTCCAAAGGTGAATAGGAGTAAAAGCTACAAAGTGAAGTCCCATGTAGGAAAAAACCGCTCCCAGCTCGAGGGCGAGGACCATTTAATATTCATTATGCGGAGAGTCAATGCCCAAGTGACTTTAAGAAATTCCTCCAACATTGTTCTTAAAAGAATCCATCGTTTCGACTCCTCCGCACCCTGAGCCCGGGGTTTAATTACACGACAAACACGTGGACTGACTGTTGACATTCTCTCCACAATCAGCTCATATTTCTTAATCAGCGTCAAATCAAACACAGGACTCCCACCGAGAGAGAGCGAGTGACTGAGAGCGAGGAAGAAAGGGGGTGGGAAAAGTGGATTTCGACTGATTTGATTGACATCTGGCTTGTTTGTCATCGCTTAGCTCACATGGCTTGACATCAAATCAGACCTCGTCATCCTTATCGCCATCGTCCGGGCAACTCTTCCAACAGTCCTCGCGTTGCCAACCGTGTGTGCGGACCCCACTTCCATCCCTTCGCCTCCACCGCGCCCGGCCCTGCTCTATCGCAACGTGGTTTAGCTATTAAAAAGGGACGTTAATGAATCCCCGTGGATTTAACGATATTTCATTATCTCTCTCTCCCTCCCTCTCGCCCTGACCCCCTCCGCTTGTCGCTCTCGCCGAAGGTAAACGTTATTCGCTCGGAGTTCACTGATGCTCTACTCTTTATGGGATTCCACCACCCCCACCCTCGCCGTCCCGCTGTCCCTTTCATCCTCGAACTACTCTCTCTTTCTGCCCCTCAATCTCTTCCCCTCGTTCGTGGGCTGATTGATTGTGTTTGCAGTAAGGTTCCAGTGCGTTTGGTGTTCATTGTTGCAGCAACATATGGCGACTGCAACAACCACAGTGACAAACACAACAACAACTACATCAGTCGGACCGGCGACAGAACGATCGACCCGCATGGTTTGCTGTGGATGTTCTCCAGTTCACTCTGTCTTCCTCTCTCTCTCTCTGCTGCTGATCATTTTTCAATTTGTTTCATTTTCCATGGGCATCAATTAATTTGCCCCATTCCCCTCCTCTCCGCCAGTCGTCCCACCGTTGCCCACCCAGCCCGAGTCGACCCGTCCACCCTCCCGCATGCACGAGGCCATTGGCCTGGCTCGTCTGCTGCACCCACAACTTCCAGTCTCTCCTTCTCTCCTCCCTCATCTGCCTGTCGTTCCCTCTGGCAAGACGTTTTTTTTTGTTCCACTGTGCAATAGTTTTTGAATTCATATTTTACGATTTTTGATCACTCCATTCGTTCTTTCCAATCCTCTCTAGATTCCACGCTTTTTTCATTTTTCGTTGTTTTCCCTCCGCTTTCTTCTCGTTTAACGCTTTTTACACTCCATCGTCTCTTTCTTTTATTCCTTCGATCGTCTGTTCCTTGTTCCTCTTTTCCGTTCCCTTCTCCTCTTGGAGTGCGATTCGAATGCTGACAATTAATAGTTTATATTATAGTTTCGTTCGCCTTTCTTTCTTCCTTCCGTCGTTCGCTACTTGCCGTCTTCTCCTCTTCTTCCCCGCATCCCCTTCTTTCGTTTTTTCCTCTCTTTGAGCAACGATCGTAAAACGCTCCCGCTTTACGAGCCAACGACTTTGGTTAAGAGGAAAATATTCGTTCCCATAATTGATTGCGTTGATTTTTATCGTCTCGATTTGCGTTTCTAACGAAGACGTTCAATGGAAGTGTCTCATATTTTTTTTTAAATTTTTTCCCCACTGTAATTGTTGTGATTTACTCGTTCTTCATGTTGCTTTTCTGTTACATTTTTTGGGCTTCCACTGTAAATGTGCTGGTGTCTCGGTGCAATGTTTGGGATTTGCAAATTTCACTCACCGCTCTACATTTTTATGATGTTGCCAACGTTTTTCTTCCCTCTCACCTCCTCCTTCAGCCATGCCCTCGCCGTAGCTTAGAGGGATTTGAAAATCCGCGAATACAACTCTCCGTAACGCCTGCTGGCCGCATGCAGTGAGCCATTTAGAACCCCAGCAAACGCAAATCCCGGAGGAAGGAACTAAATTCCGCCCCTGCCAGCAGAGCTCCCCTCGTTCTCCTCCGCCACGCCACCCCTTTCTACCTCGGCCGTTGACCACAGCAGTTGTTGCGTTTAACTAAAGTCGTCTGCAAAGTTTTCTTTTCATGCAAATTTATTAATTGTTTTTACAAGCGATTAAAAATTTCCAACAACACTCTCCAACCACATCCGGAGCAAGGACAGGAGAGAGAGGAGCAAGAGGAGAGAGAAAGAGAGAGCGAGCGAACAAATAGAAAAAATAATTAAAGGGTTTGCCTCGGCCGAGCAAATCCCCCTTAGCCAGGAGGTTATTCAGGTTCAATTGATGTTGCGGTGTTTTTATTGTTGTTTGTTGTTTACAGTTTTTATTTCTGTTCAAAACAACTTGCTCCACACAAACTGCTTCCTCTCTTTTCCTGCCTAACTTCCTCCCTCTCTTTCTCGCCCCTCCTTCGAGTTCGATTCTCCTCCAGGTCCGGTTCACCGCCTTCTGTGGTCTCTTGATTCCGAAAAATTTTAATCGGCGTCAGCTCCTGGAGTTCATTAGACGATGATTTAACCACGCTTCGCTGAAGCCTAAGCTGTCGATGCGACGTGGCCTGGTCGAGTTGGCCCGATCTGGTCAGGCCTGGCCTGGACTGGTCAGGACTGAACTTGGCGTGGGCAGCATCTCTGCGGGGTCCATTGATTGGTCGACATCGAGCGAGTCCGTCTGGAATTTGGCCCGCAGCGCTTATTAATCGTTCCTTGTTGTTGTCCATTCGAATGCTGTTTCATTGACAGAGGTTGTTGTTGCCTCGTCTAGGCGTCGTTTGTTGTTCCTGTGTCTAATGGTGCTCTTGTTCCCATTGTTATTGTATCGAACTTGTTTCTACAGACGCCTGTTTCTACAGACCCCGTCCTTCCACGGCCCCTTCGTACGGACTTCATCTCAATTGCTGCACGAAGCAACATTGGTCTGCAGCTCCCTTGCACCAGCAGACGACAGGCAGTCAGACAGCTTGATAGACGGACCTGCCAGACACGTCTCACGTGTGTGACAACGAGATCGATGGTGCATCGGACGCATCTCATTTACGGCCATCCCCAGGCTCGGGTAGCTTTGATTACTCCTTTGGATATTCACCGCAGCATCCACTAGGGGTGAAAACACCGAGCGACGATTAATCAAAGGGGGCTCATTCGAAGGAGGAATCGGTTAAAACTGGAGCTTCCCAGTGTCTTTTGTTTGAACCCCTCTATTGCACCTCGCTTCTTTACCGTCTCGTCTTCATTGCCTTTTAATGGCTATTTTAATGTAAATTAAATATTTCGGTAAAGTACGTCCGTTCTTTGAGCAGCTGTCCAAATATTTCTTCTCCCAAATACCATTGATCGCTACGAACCGCATTTTCCTGCCACCCTCGTCCATCCCCCTTTCCTTGACGCCATTTTTACCCCTCAATTTACGCCTCCACTCTGCCCCACACTCTCCGGCGTTCTTCCCCGATCCCGCTCTTTCCTACTGTTTCTCCTTGTGCTTCTCCCTCGCCTCCTGTCGCCCCCTCTTTTCTTTCCGGTCACACTCTTTTCCTTCCGCTTCTCTCTCCCATTCACTCTCACTCGACGACTTTCAACTCCTTGTGATCAATCGCGTTCCCGCTCCAAGGCTCCATGACTAATTAAAGCGCTTCAACTTCCAGCCATCCATGAAGGGGACTTTGACTTGCTGCCTCCGCCCGTGCCTGGGCAATGCCACGCCCACTCTCTTCTGCAGCCCGGCCCTCTTCCACTCGCTCTCATGTTCTTCTCTTTTCACCGCTCTTCTCGCCGGAGGCTGCAAATTAGCAAAATAAATTAGAAGCCACGTTGGGTTCGTGTGATTTTGTTTGCCCTTGTGTACGTGTGAGCGATGGGGGATCTGCGGAGTTCGTTGCATCCGAGGACCTGCTGCTAAGCGCCACAAGGACTCAGTCTTCGACCCGATGCAGCGCCTTCCGCAAACTCTGGGGCGGACATTGTTTTTTTCCTCTTTCCATTAGATTTCACTTGCCCTCGGGTACCGGGCGCAGCCGGGGTCGAACCGGGGCCCGAACCCTGCAATTTATTTTCAATGCATTTTCACAACACATTAAAAATGTGTCATATGTTCCATTAAAGGACCGCCGTCTCCGCCTCGTCCTCCCCGCGTCTTCCTCCCGGCTATTTGCATGCGAGTTGAGTTCAGTCGAGATGTTGGGATTCGCATCAATTATTCATGTTGTAAAGCAATTGACAGATTGCCGGTCGTGTCAAGTGGCCATGTGGGCGTGTGAGTGGCGGGCGTCAGTCGTGGCAGGGTCGAAAGGCGTCAAGGGGAGTCAAAAGAGGGTCACGGCCGGCTGAACCCGAAAGGACGGGCGACGTGGGTGGATGAAAAATGATTAAAGCAATGAGTTAACCAAATATTTTCCCACTTAACTAATTTCTCGCTCTTTCTCTTCGTCTCTTCCTCTGCAGCTCTCTCTTTCACCATCGAGCCGCAGGACGTCGTCGTGCCCGAGGGAAACTCCGTGCTCCTCCAGTGCGCCGGCCTCGCCCAACAGCAACAGCATGGCAAGCAGTCGAAGCTCGCCCCGAGCATCCGGTGGCGAGGTCCGGACGGCCAGGACCTGGGCATCGTGGGCGACACCTTCCGCACGCAGCTGAAGAACGGCTCCCTCTACATCAGCTCCGTGGAGGAGAACCGCGGCCTCACCGGCTCCTATCAGTGCCTCCTCAGCGTCGACGGCATCGGGACGATCGTCAGCCGATCCGCGATCGTGTCGATCGCCCGCCTGCCCGACCTCAACCAGGACTTCATCGAGACCTACCTGCTGCCCGGCCAGACGGCCTACTTCCGCTGCATGATCGGCCAGATGCAGGCGGGCATCCGGCACTCGGTGCAGTGGATCAAGGACGACGCCCCCTTGCAGCTGGACAAGCTGCGCATGATCGTCCTGCCCAACGGGGCGCTCGAGATCGACGAGGTGGGGCCGGGCGACCGCGGCGTCTACCAGTGCAACGTGACCTCGGGCAGCGTCGCGCGCCTGAGCAGCAAGACGAACCTGAACATCAAGAAGGCACTCGAGTCCGGCGGCGGAGAGCCATCGCCGGTGGCTCCGTCCTTCCTGGTGGGGCCCTCGCCGAAGACGGTGCGCGAGGGCGACACAGTGACCCTGGACTGTGTGGCGAACGGCGTGCCGAAGCCCCAGATCAAGTGGCTCCGCAACGGCGAGGAGTTGGACCTGAAGTGAGTGGCGACTACAGCCGCATAATGACCTCATAATCGTAAGCCTAAAACCTCGTCTGCTTTTCTCTCCCCTCAGCGACTTGGACTCCCGCTTCTCGATCATCGGCACTGGCTCGCTGCAGATCTCCTCGGCCGAGGACATCGACTCGGGCAACTACCAGTGCCGGGCGAGCAACACCGTCGACTCCCTGGACGCCCAGGCCACGGTGCAGGTCCAGGTGCCGCCGAAGTTCATCCAGAGCCCCAAGGACAAGTCGGCCCACGAGAAGGACGAGCTGGAGCTCGAGTGCTCGATCCGCGGCAAGCCGAAGCCGATCATCCAGTGGCTCAAGAACGGCGACATCATCACGCCCAACGACTACATGCAGCTGGTGGCCGGCCACAACCTGCGCATCCTCGGCCTGCTCCAGTCGGACGCCGGCATGTTCCAGTGCGTCGGCACCAACCCAGCGGGCAGCGTGCAGGCGGCGGCCCGCCTCCGCATCGTCCAACCAGGTGAGTCCAACTGCCAAGTGGTGCTTCAGACATCGAAAGAGAGCGAGAGCTTCCTGCTTATAACACGCTATTCGGCTGGAATACTCCGAGGACCCTTAGACGTAGACTCCCCCGTAGACTCCTACGAAATGGGGAACCTTCCCCCGCTGCTGCCTCTGTACAAAGACCTCACCGCAATCGGACCGATCGATTTCCCATTCTTGATTTCCTTAATGTTTGGAACTTTCATTAATTTTTTTCAACTTCTTAATTTTACAGTTTGAGTTCTTCGATAAATGTTATAGACAATTTGGTTACAATTATTTTTTCAAAAAAGGTTCTTTTATTTCCAAACATTTTTCCACACCACTCTGAGGAACACCTTCCGCTTTATAATAAAACCTATCAAAAAACTGTGATTGTATAGATATGTCGACCCATGGAGATAAACCCTTACACTTAATAATATAAATTTGACATTTAATGTCTGTTTTAAGTTTCAAAATGTTGTCCCTTCATAGCAACTCCTTTGTATAAGATTGTACAGTATTTTCTCCAAATCCAAATCCTATTGATTATAGCATAGAACTTATTCCGAGCTAATCTCCCATACATAAATGTAAAGCGCGTCGATCGATTAGTGTAGAAGTTTACCTAGTTTCCATTTGAAAGCTGATCGGTCGGTGATTTTAGCTTCCCTAGATTAAATCCTGATGCCATTACCACAGATCTCCATGCTTTCAATGTGTATTGCTTCAACAGCTTTCAGTGTATATAAATATATCTATCGTTTAATTATGTTGCTTGAATATTGTTGTATTGTGTGACTTATTTTATTTACTTGCATTTCTGATAATCTCAATATTTTCGATTGTATCACTATTTTTCTTTATATTTTATTTCAATATTATTTTCCTTGCTTTTCATTTCTTTTACCACCATCCCATCCCATCCCGATCCCCACAAACCATCCCATCCCATCCCGTGTTACCAACCGACCCGACCCGACCTGAATTGGACCTTCCTGCGCCGTCCTTCGCCCAAAGGCAAATCCAAAAAAAATCATCGCAAACACCAATCGCAAACGACCAAAGCCCTCCAAACCTCAGCGACGATACCGACCAAACGACGCAAGAACTTCTCCGCCTCGGGCGAGGTGCGGACGAAGGCCGGTGACACCGGCGGATCCGACTCCTCGGAGACGACGCGCATCCTCTCGAAGAGTGTGCTAGACAGCCTGCTCTCGCAGAAGGGCAAGAAGTTCAGCGTGCGGAACGCATCGAGGCACGAGCAGCCGCTGAACGACCACGATTACGACTCGCAGTTGGCGACCCTGACGGACGGCGACGATGACGACGATGATGACGACGAGGACGACCTGGCGCTCGAGCTGCCCTCGCACAAGCACAAGTTCTACGGGGCGAACCAGAACGACGACGATGAGGATGAAGACGACGACGACGAGGACTACGACGACCCCAGCGCCAACCAGGAGTTCATCACCGCCTACAAGCACGGCGACGATCCGAACAAGATCTTGAACTCCTGGAAGAATAAGAAGAGCAAACTCCCCTCCTCCAGTGGACAAGCTTCATCTCCCTACTCGTCCTCAGATCTAGATGGCAGCGAGCACGGCGGCGTCAGCGGCCCTGGGGGCATCGGCATCAGTGGTCTGCCCGGGGGGGGCGGGACGGTGCTCCTTGGCAGCGGGTTGCTGAATCGGCTGCCCGGACCGCCGCGCGACCTGGTCGCCCAGATCGTGAAGCCGCGCTTCGTGACGCTCAGCTGGATGGAGCCGGCGAAGAACCCCGTCGAGGTCGTCTCCTACACCGTCTACTACAAGATGAACAACAGCGAACGGTGAGTACTGGCGGCACCTCCCCTATTATGAGTCCTTTCTGGGGAATCCCCGAACTTCTCGCATCCTGCCACGTTTGATGAACGACCGTCAACTTCGGCAATTGATTTTTTGTTTGTGAAACTTGTCGCAATAAATCCACCGAAATTGCCACTAGATTCAAACAAAGAGCTTCCACATTTTCGTTTAATATTCCGACTAGCATCCTTGTTTCGGCAGGACGCGGCCCCTCCGCGATGTTGTCTCCTTTGGTCTCGGCCTGGAGCAATTTTTTGGCAATCATGGATTTTATTGCCATCGTCGCTATAAATGCAAATGGCAGGGAGTCAGGCGGGCAGACAGCGAGACAAACCGACAGACAGACCGGGAGTGAGATGAAATCGCACAAGCAAAGTGAAATCCTCATTCTTCATAGCGAAAAAATTTGTTTGTTTTCGGTCCCGATCGGCGACTCGAAGAAAGCGAAAGCAAGAGCAAAAATGTAAAAGGAAAATTACTATGAATTCAATTTCTGGCTGCAGGAAGTTGGACAGTGAGAGTTGTTGGCATGAAATCAAAATTGTCGCCAATGAATTTGAAGTTTACTCGGAATTACCATAAACGTATCCGAGCAGGAGTTTTCCGACTTCAAAGGAGTTTGATGAAGAAAGGGAAATTAACTTTTATATGATGAATCGTGGATGTTTGAGGGAACTGGAAGAGACCTAGGGAACTTTGATTTAGCTTTGGGGCTTCAAGTTAATATTAAAGTAAAATTTAAAGAGATATTTCCTTATCTAAATCTTGCCCACTATATTTACATTTTCGTATAGTGAGCAGAAGATCGTTACCAAGTCGCACGACGAGCAGCAGGTCACGATCCAGTCCCTGCTGCCCGGAAGGACCTACCAACTCCGCGTCGTGGCCAACACCAACTTTGGTGTTGGGGATTCCTCTGAGGTTTGTCTCCCGCTTCCTCCTGAAAGGAATCTCCCATCATTGTAGCGTCTGTCGTTTTGCCGCCCTTAGATCCTCGAAGTCAGCACCCAGCCGGAGGAGAACATCGCAGGACCTCCGCGCAACGTCGACGGCTACGCGCGCAACCACAAGGAGATCTACGTGAAGTGGGACCAGCCGACGGTGACTAATGGCGAGATACTCAAGTACCGCATCTACTACTCGGAGGTAAGACGGATTGCTTCAGACCCCACAAGGATCGCTTAAGAACCATCTCCATCTCCTTCCCCCTGCCACTCCCCTCGGGCAGAACGACAGCGGCGCCGAGATGTACCACGACAGCACGAGTCTCGACGCCGTCCTCATGGAGCTGCGGCCCTACACGGAGTACACCATCAGCGTGGTGCCCTTCAACCGGAACGGCATGGGCGATCCCTCGAACGAGATCAAGGTGAAGACCTTCTCGTCGACGCCGTCGGAGCCCCCGAACAACGTGACCCTGGAGGTGACCAGCTCCACGTCGTTGACTGTGCACTGGGAGCCGCCCGCCGAGGAGGAGCAGAACGGCCAGATCACTGGCTACAAGATCCGCTACCGCAAGCTTAAGGACGCCCCCCAGGTGAAAAGCACGCCGGCCAACATCAGGTACTTCGAGCTGAACGGGCTGGACCGGCACTCCGAGTACCAGGTGAAGATCGCCGCGATGACCGTGAACGGCTCGGGACCCTTCACCGAGTGGTATCGCGTGATGACGCTCGAGAACGACTTGGACGAGACGCAGGTCCCGGGGAAACCCGTCTGGATCGGCATCCACCCTGGGGCCGAGAGCATCGCCCTGCACTGGGGTCCGCCGCAGCAGCACGAGATCAAGATCCGCAGCTACGTCCTGGGCTGGGGCCGCGGCATCCCCGACGAGAACACCATGGAGCTGAAGGAGTCCGAGCGGTACTACGTGCTCAAGAACCTAGAGCCGAACACCGAGTACGTGGTGTCGCTGCGCGCCCGCAACGTCAAGGGCGACGGGCCGCCCATTTACGACAACATCAAGACGCGCGACGAGGAGCCCATGGACATCCCCGTGCCGCTGGAGGTGCCCGTCGGGCTGCGCGCCATCACCATGTCCAGCTCGTCGATCGTCGTCTACTGGATCGACACGACGCTGAGCAAGAACCAGCACGTGATCGACAACCGCCACTACACCGTCCGCTACGGCATCTCCAGCTCGAGCCGGTACCGGTACCACAACACCACCGATCTCAACTGCATGATCAGCGATCTGCGGCCGAACACGCAGTACGAGTTCGCCGTCAAGGTGGTGAAGGGTCGCCGCGAGTCGGCGTGGTCCATGTCCGTGCTGAACAGCACTTACCAGAACGTGCCCGTCACGCCGCCGCGGGAGCTGACCGTCCGCATGGACGAGCAGAATCCGCAGAACGTGATCCTGCAGTGGCAACCGCCGAAGCACAGCCTGGGCCAGATCACCGGCTACAACATCTACTACACCACGGACACGACGAAGCGCGATCGCGACTGGACCATCGAGGCGTTCGTGGGCGAGGAGACCATGATGCTGCTGCCCAACCTGAAGCCCTACACCACCTACTACTTCAAGGTGCAGGCGCGCACCACCAAGGGCAACGCGGCGCCCTTCTCGGCCCTGGTCGCACACACGACGAGCATGCACAAGGCGGTCGCGACGGGCACCACGCCCGAGTTGAAGCCGAGCCCGAAGGGCATCAACAACGAGATGATCCTGTACATGGTCATCTTCAGCACGGCCCTGGTGATGTTCATCGTCGTGGCCGTGATCATCATCATGTGCCGCAAGAAGCCGCAGTCCTCGCCGGAGCACACGAAGAAAAGGTGAGTCCCGGGACCCGGGGTGGCGAAAGAATTCCCTCTTGACAAACGCGTTTTCCGCCCACAGTTACCAGAAGAACAACGTGGGCGTGCCGAAGCCCCCGGACCTATGGATCCATCACGACCAGATGGAACTGAAGAACATCGACAAGACGATCCACACGGCCACACCAGGTGAGTGCGCAAACGACGTTGCCTACTTCCAGGAGCTGGCTTTAAATGTCGATCTGACTCCACTTCCATTCACTCTGTCTCTCGCTCTCGTTCTTCACAGTTTGTAGCGACGGCGCCTCCAGCAGCGGTGCCCTGACCCTGCCCCGCTCCGTGGTGCACGAGTACGACGTGGAGACCCCGGTGCCGGCGCACGTGACCAACTCGCTGGACAAACGCTCCTACGTCCCTGGCTACATGAGTGAGTCCATCGCAGATTGATATTTTTCCGAACGCCAACTAACAATCGTGCTTTCTCCCCGTAGCCACCTCGATGAACTCCACCATGGAGCGTCCGCAGTACCCGCGCACGCAGTACAACATCTCCAATCGGCCGCACGTGAACGTGGACACGGGACTGTCGCAGCAGAGCCTCTCGCAGCCGCAGAACAACTCGCTGGCCCAGACGCCGGAGCACCCGTACGGGTACGAGGGCAATTTCTGGTGAGTTCGAGCCACCAACGTACTAATCGATAGGGAAGAAATCACTTTAGCTAAGGGGGTTTCCAAATACGAAATGATTCTCGGAAATTTGTGCCAGTTTGATATTTTCAACAACATCAAAAATGTTTTGAAAAATAATTTTTTTCGAAATACCTTGCGAAATTTCAGTGTATATAATTTCTAGTTGTAATTGAAAAAAAAATTGTTGTTTAGTTTGTAAATCCATTTTTCGTCGTTTACGTTTGGTGAAATTTCGAATACCAGTAAGAAGTAAATTCACACAAAATTCCACTTGAGATGTCAGTTCTGTGGGACAAGATTTGCGACCTCTTCTCGACGCTCGTCCGCCCGACGCGCCGCAAGACCCGGGTCACCTTCAGCCCGAGCACGCTGCATCGGGAGATCATACGGCACACGAAGCTCACGGCCTCGCCGAATCCGTTCTTCAACTTCCTGGCCGAGATTCGGCTGAAGGCCAACGGCACAGACTCCATGCACCCGGGCATCTCGCTGACTCCGCGCGAGACGATGCGCCTAACCAAGACGGCGGGCCGCTTGTGGAACTCCATGTCGGATGAGCAGAAGCAACCGTACCGCAGCATCGCCATGGAGCAGCGCAAGCTGAAGCGGCTGCGCGGCCGCCGTCGACGCTCGCTGCTCACGGCACGTCGACGCAAGCGAAAGCGGCCTCTTAGCGCAGAAGCAGCCACGGGGCCACAGCATCCCAGCCAGAACAGCCAAAGCCCGCCCCTGGAGTCCTCCTCCTCCTCCTCCTCCTCCTCAGACGGGGACGTCGAGGACCAGGAGCAGCGCAGCAGCAGCTCAGTTGCATGCGCCGCCGTAACTGACATTAAATAATGATTTATACTAAATTCCTGTTGACTGCTGTTCTTTCTCTCACTCGTGTGTTTAGTTTTATATAAATTTTTGTTTCATAAAAATTGTCTAATAAAACATTTCTTTCTTTGAAAAAAGTCATCTCGTTGGGTGCCACCGATTCGTGTTCCGTAGTTTTTCCTCATACTCTAATGAAAACTGTTTCTTCCCCATATTATCTGCAGCAATCCCGGGTACCCGAACGGCAGTGGAGGCGGTGGCGGTGGCCCGTCCAGCAACGGCGGCGTCTCGACCATAGAGAGCAACAAGCGCGGGCATCCCTTGAAAAGTTTCAGCGTACCGGGTCCGCCTCCGACTGGAGGGACCACGCCCGTGATCAGCTCGTCCAACAAGCACAGTAAGTGTCCACCTACCACATGCCGAATTAAGAGATTTTCACCCAATTGACGTTGCTCGTTTCAGCTCCTGCCGTCACCATTCGTCCTCAAAACCAATCGCCATATAAGAAACCCTCGTTCTCCGTTGCCACGCCCACGAATCGCTTGCAGGGCGGACCCTCGGTGGCGCACTCCACCGACGAGATTCAAAGACTGGCGCCGAGTACGTCCACGGAGGAGCTGAACCAGGAAATGGCCAATCTGGAGGGACTCATGAAGGATCTGAGCGCTATCACGGCGAACGAGTTCGAATGTTAACACTAACCCCAACCACAACAACAACAATTTACACACTTACACCAACAATCACAGCCACACAAACAATATCAAAACAACGGACACCACATACAACAAAAACAACTGCCGAAGATTACAACGAACTCAGAAGAAAGACGTGTCTCGGCATCAAAGGATATCGCGGCAGAGGCTGGTGTTCTCAGAACCAAGTTCTGAGGGAGCCCCCGTTGTCGAACGGGTGGAGAATGTGGATCATGATCGCGGTTTTTGGTGAAACGATTCCGGATAGCACTTTTTATGTTTTATGTAAATTCATCTGTAGAGGAATTCGATTTTTGTTGCCAATTCATGTCACATACAAAGAGTGCTTTTATATTTTATGCTTTTAGTTTTACAAAACTGTGTTATTCGTAAAACATTAACATTCGTTTGTTTTTTAAAACAATTAATTTAAATCGATAAGCTGAACGTCCATGTATCTCCATTTCGTGTACGAAACATTAAACAAAAATCATTGTATCGAGAATCGTAATCGAAGAAATCAAACAAACAACATTTGTAAATATTCAGCTACATCTCTACTTAAGATATCTCTATTAACTAATGATTGTGACTTTGTCTAATTTAGGAAATATTTTAATATGAAATATTTTCAAATGCATTTATGTCAAATCTAGACGATTTAGAGAATATGGTTGGTTTTAACTTTGTTCTTTTTACGCTCTCGTCTATTTGAAAGTTTATTCTAATCGAACTTTAAACGAAACAAGAACTTAATTATCAGAAGCTATTTAGCTTAGCTTCCTATGCCATTTTAACTACTTATCAATGACTAAACTAATATATGATAGCGAATAAGTGAACGAACATAGAATTGCTAGAAAATTACACAATGGTTTTCAACATCCCAGATCATTTCAAGTCCTTTTCAATATACTGATCCTCTTCCTTAGTTGAGAAGTAATTATTCTCCTTTAAAAATAATTTTTATTTTTACAACTTATTTTGTTGCCATCAAATGAAGAAAATTTCGTAAATCAAAGTTTTATTTGATTTTCTGCTTAATTTGTTCATTTGACTTGAATGATTGAGATCCGGGTGGCAATGCATCGAAGAGTCAGTGTAAGAGTGTCCTTCGATGTCGGCGAATGCTTAAAATACTTAATTTTAACGAAACCTTCTTCTTATGTTCGAAAATAGTAGAAACAACGATCACGAGTTTCCATTCCAATGGTTGGAAAATCTCTTGGTTTCCCCAGTTAACGTGATCCATGTGCCATGTTTTATAGCTAAAGTTTTAAGCATCTCTCCATGTTTGTGAAAACCCAGGAAATTAAATAACGTATTCGAAACATGAGAAAACAAACACAAATAGTAAATAGAAGATTAACAAACAAGTATCCGAAGTAAGTCAAATATATTCTTGTATGAAATATTTGTAGAACGTTGTTGAGTGACGCAGCACAGATTCGCATTTAATTTATAGTTCGGAGAAATTTGTGCATTTAATTGCGAACGAGGAACTTCCGTAACAACCTATACATGTTCACGTTTGTATATGTATGTATTTTTTGATAGAATTAAGAACACTTTACTTTAAAAGAGGAGACGATAACCCGTGTAAAGTAAACGAACAAGAAACGAGCAATCTTCGCCACAAATGAATTAATCAAAATTTCCTTAATTTAGAAAAATGTTTTAATGTATTCCTTTTAAATGGTATTCTGTATTATTCTATATTATTTAGTAACATTAAGCATGGAAAATCGAATGAGTGCGATCTTTAAATCAAACGTAGTTTTTTAGTTAAACCTTTTGTTTTGTCTTTTTAGCCATTAAGCTTCTATTCTAATTACTATACGAAATATACAAGCATTTAAACTTAATATATAATTATAAATATATATATATAAATATAATTGGTAATTTAAATATTGCAACAACGTGTTACTGAACCAAATGTAAACAAGATGAGTTTTGTTTGAATTTCGCAATGAAATGTCAGCCATGTGAAACTTGACGTAAACACAACCAAGCAAATAAATGTACATTCTTATTTATACTTCAATGCGACATGAGTTTGATTTCAGAGGTCTTGACTCAATCGGCAATATAGATATTTCAAAATTTCTTCACGGTTTTCAAATGCCTATTATTTATGGTAATAAGTATTTATATTTAGTGACCTTCAACAAATCTCCATCGCAGCAAAAAATCTTCGGCTTCGGTATGGAATCGTCAACGTAAAATTTATGAAATTCATTGGGCTAAGCGATTTACATAAATTAAAAATTCGACATCAATCTGAATCGTCGTCAATGAATATCGACTGCAGTAACAATCTCGTTAAGTCTTGTGCAACATGACGCAAAGGAATGGGCAGTTCTTGGCCAGCAACATGTTGTGTCCTCGACCGACAATTCAACATGTTGACGACTAAACTACTTGAAGCAAAGTGAAAAAGCAATGCTTGGGCTTCGGGCCTATGGACAGCAGTTGGTAAAAAGTGTTGGCTCAGTCGATACGCAGCACTCGAGACGAGCGGTAGTGGGAGTGACGAGACGTGACGTGACGTGAGAGAATGCACGATTCAAGTGAAATAGAGAATAGAAAACAATAGTGTAATAACAGAAAAACATATATATGTAATTTTCGCACATTTTCGGTTGTTGAAACTTCAAAACACAAAAGATCACAAATTCAGATTTCGATATATTTTAGTGTAGTGAATAATGCATTTATAGACGAGTCCATAGAAGAGTGTTAAAAGGTCGAATTGTGTAAAGTTGTAAAATTGTAATAATTGAGCGAAGAGAAGTGCTGGAAGTATGCGTTCACTGACCTTGAATCGCGCCGAGGCGGCTGCGACCCAATTCCTGCAGCAACGGGTCAGAAATGAAAGTTTCCTCCTGCGACTCGTGCGCGAGAATTCGGCCAGCGCGACGGCTGCGTCCGCAACAACAACCTCGGGCTGTCCGCACTACGGGGCCGCCACAACCCCCGCGATCCACAGCACCGTCGAGTGGCAGCACGCGCTGCCCTATAACGAGATCCCCGGACCGAAGCCGATCCCCATACTGGGCAACACATGGAGGTTCGGATGAGTTTCTAAAATGAAAACAACAAAAACAAACATAATAAAATTTGAATCTAAATGTCTATTAACGACCGGGAGGAAATAAAACACATGCGAGCCACATGGTCCGAATCGCGAAAATAGTTGGATTTGCAGGAAAACAAAAGATTTAAGTAACGAACCCGCTTTCACTCTTGCTTTCTTCGTAGTCTGCTGTCGCTGTTGTCATTGTTGTTGTTGTTGTTGTTGCATTTGAATTCAGCGTGGTTGTCTTGCTTGATTCGATTAATTTTATCCATCTTTTCAAATATTTGGCTACGCAGGCGGTCGCCGACGCCCGCCGACGACCGCCGTCGAGCCACGGCGAGTTCGTGGCCGCCACGCCGCGTTTGTTGACACCGTTTTATGGACTTTTTCACATTTTCTACAACTGGCCCCTGCATAAATTAGCAGCATTGCGTGCTGGCCCATCGCCAGCAGTCCGGCGAAAGACAATACAAACAACTTCCGTTTGAACAAACACAGACACATTGCATAAGCTTTAAGTTTTCTCTTTGACATTTTCCACTACTCATTTATAATATTTTTAAATGTTTCATTCATTCGTTTTAATTAATTTTTAATTTTGAAAAATGTTTTTTTTTTTAGTTTAACAAATACTAAATACGAATACTACCGTTCAGTTTCAATGTCAAATTGTTAATTCTTTTTTTTATGTTTATATCGTAATAAACATAAAAGTCTTTATAAACAGTTTGTTCGTCTTTTACGATGCCTAAAATTAATGTGAACCTCAAGTTCATGCTCGACCCTCAGCAGCTACAGCAACACAAGCACCAGCCAAAACAAAAACCACAGGCACCAACGACAACAAGCCATAATTAATTAAACATGATCCCAGTTGGCTCTGAATGCGTAGACCATCTTTCGGTTTTATTGGATTTTGTTTTAAGCCATGTGGCGAAAGACTTCAAGCGTTGACATTATAAAGACTTGACCAGTTGACCCTTAACAAAATATTTCGTGATGTAGATCTCAACGTAAAGGGCAGACAACCGACGTCAATGAAATGAGATTTCATTCGTCGATGAAACCAGTTTTTCCCCATCTGCAACATCGGTCAGCCACTCCGAGTCAAGTCATTGAATGGGAATTTATGTAGGACACATCTTTACACATTTCAACTCTCGTCAAAATGGATATAAATTGAAGTCCCCTCTATAAAATCTCTACTAAATTTCAATGAAATTGATAAATACTGCTTTCACATACATATATATATACAAATATATTTATATATATACATATATATGTCGTAGGGAAGTTCGTGAATAGCATTCGCCCTAAGAGTGAGAAGCGGTGATTATTTTAGATGAGTTACAACAAAAGACGATTAAGCGGCGATCTAATCTTGGAACTACAAAATAAAAGAGTCAAGAAACAAACATTGTTTTTTACTTTTCTTTTCCCCTTGCCATGGAATTGACTATCGTATTCTTGCTAATTGGTTCGTTCTTCACATAATTCAATGTCTTCTGATATCTGATCAAAGGCATACGAAAAACATCGTAAATGTCAACAGCTAAAAATGAAGTCGGAGCAATAATTGTGAGCGAAAATAAAACGCGATTTTGCTTCGAGCTACAGGAAAATTCATAACAACTGAGATCAATTAACTGTTCCTATTGGGTGGCGGCCTTGAACTAAAGAAACTCCATACAATGCGAAGCATCTCCCTGTGCACACCGAAGTCTGTGCCGGTTCAGAGACGAACATTTGTAGCTTCAGGTGTTAATCAGCTCCGCAGCCCCTGAGCAGCTCGTGCAGACCAAAAGACGGAGGAGACGAAAGCTTTCATTAACACGAAAATTATTTCCAAGGTCGCCTGTCATAAATTCGTTTTCTATTTCGACTGCATTTGCGCCGATAGCGCTTACCCAGTCATGACGACGACCTCAGGCGTCGATTCCCTCCCCACCATAATTGAGATCGCTGTGATCATTTATAATAATACCGTTCAACTGTATTATTATTGACGTTCCAACGACCGACCCATGAACTTTCCGACGGACAGTCACTGGCACGGACAGACATTCTGCAGACAGACGGTGTTTTTATTGATCAGTGGGTGCGAATTTTCGCAGCTTCTTTGCGATGATTTCAGACTTCAAATATTTTCAACCAAGCACCAACAGAGCTTAAGGTGATAATTCCCATTGTTACTTTATGCTACCTGCCGAGCCACTGCCAGCCATGAAAATCGAAAGTTTGTTCCACTCGGCGGCGGCATTGGACATTGGATCGATCCGCCACTGGCTTGGAATATATTTCCTATGTTAGGAAATGCACCGTCATCAGTCGTCATCGACGTCTCTGTGATTGATCTGGGTGCGCAGACGCCGTGTCTCGAGGCTATCGACCAATGTTGGACATCGCCATGGAAAAGTGGAGCAGCTTTCGGAGATGAACTTTCCGAAAATCTCTCTTTCGAAAATGTCTGAGAGAAATCCGACCGACAATGACGATGCAAATTTCTCATCTCATCCCCATCTCCTGAGATTCGTTTTCGATTCGGTGTGATTGTGTAAACTGATCGCAGTATTTCCGGCCTTGTTTTTCAGAATGATGCCAATCATTGGCCAGTACACGATTTCTGATGTGGCGAAAATCTCGTCGCTCTTGCACGAACGCTACGGGCGCATCGTGCGCTTCAGCGGCCTGATCGGTCGACCTGACCTGCTGTTCATCTACGATGTCGACGAGATCGAGAAGGTAAATATGATGTTTTCAATTGTCGTTGCATTTTCTCTTGGACCGATTCGGCGTCAAAATGGGTTTAGCCAAACGCAGCAAATGAAATTAACGCGGCAAATTGAGTGATGGGTTGAAACGCACACGTGTGGAAACGGGCTTCTATTAAATTTGTTTGAGTTGTTTTGTAATATTCACTTAGTACGCCCCATCAGCATTCAGCTCAGACTTTCTTCTGCCGCCCGATTTGCATCGAAATCGTGATTCGCCTGGGAATCGTCCACTGAAAATATTTTTATATTTTATTGAAGAGTTAGCAAACTGATAGGAGCAAAGTCTTCGGTTGTCACAGAGACGAAGAAAACGAGGACAAATTCCAATTGATTGAAACCTTTCGTATTTCTTTATCTCGGCAGTGCTACCGCAACGAGGGCCCCACCCCCTTCCGCCCGTCGATGCCCAGTCTGGTGAAGTACAAAAGTGTCGTGCGCAAGGATTTCTTTGGCGATCTTGGCGGCGTAGTGGGAGTGTAAGCGAACCAATCTAATTACGAAAAAACCCATCTCATAATGCACAACTTCCTCCCATAGCCATGGCGAACCCTGGCGCGAGTTCCGCTCCCGTGTCCAGAAGCCGGTGCTGCAGCTGTCCACGGTGCGTCGCTACCTGGCGCCCCTCGAGTCAGTGACCGACGACTTCCTGCGCCGCTGCGAGGGCCTACTGGACGAGAACTCCGAGCTGCCCGAGGACTTCGACAATGAGATCCACAAGTGGTCCCTCGAGTGCATCGGCCGAGTGGCTCTGGACGCGCGCCTCGGCTGCCTCGAGTCGAATCTGTCGCCCGACTCGGAGCCGCAGCAGATCATTGACGCCGCCAAGTACGCGCTGCGCAACGTGGCCACCCTGGAGCTGAAGGCGCCCTACTGGCGCTACTTTCCGACGCCCCTCTGGACGCGCTACGTCAGGAACATGAACTTCTTCGTGGAGTGAGTTCGACAACACATCCCGCTAAGCGAGTGAAACATCGATTCTGCTGTCCTCCCTCTAGGGTCTGCATGAAGTACATCAAAAGTGCCACGGAGCGCCTGAAGACCGACGGACCCAGTCGCGGTGGGGAGCCCTCGCTGCTGGAGAAAGTCATCCTGGCCGAGAAGGATGAGAAGATTGCGACCATCATGGCCCTTGATCTTATTCTTGTGGGAATCGACACGGTGGGTCACAATGAACAATATGATAAACCAGAATGGATCTGATTGCGAATGTTCATTCAGATTTCGATGGCCGTTTGTTCGATCCTGTACCAGATGGCCACCAGGCCAGCCGAGCAGCAGAAGGTCCATGAGGAGCTG